>CAFUXE010001540.1:217598-228662 GCA_903364295.1 Serranus cabrilla | reverse complement strand
TTTTTTTTTTTTTTTTTAAGAAAGGCTTACTTATTTCTATCTGTAACGTTGCACCTTGGTGTGTTTATTTCCAGATGTCATGTCATCCCGAGCTGAATCAGTATATCCAAGATACGCTTCATTGTGTAAAGCCACTCATTGAGAAGGTAAGACATGACATGAAGTGACCAAGTTATTTTAGGTAACACCTACATGAACGCACTGCTGAACTCTTTCTTTCCTCCCAGAATGATGCAGAGAAGGTGGTGGTGGTCATCATGGACAAAGAGCATCATCCGGTAGAGAGATTTGTGTTTGAGATTTCCCAACCTCCACTGCTGTCCATCAGGTTTTCCCCTTCTTCTTCTTCTTCTTTACTTTTTCAAAAAGCAGTAATGAGTATAAACATTGTGCTTATTTTGTGATACATTTTCAGTGTTTCATGGTCACTAACTGCCTCCAATTCTGTTGTTACAGCTCAGACACATTATTGTCACATGTGGAGCAACTGCTGAGGGCATTCATCCTGAAGATCAGTGTGTGTGATGCTGTTTTAAACAATAACCCACCAGGTAAAATGATCTCCTAATGAAATTAAAAACTGTTATTATCATTCAAAATAAGAGTTGGATAAAGCTTGTAATGGTAATGACTCTGTTGTTAAGAAGTTAAATGACACAATGATGTTCAGGTGGAACTAGATACAAATCATAGATTTTTCTGTGGCCTGTTGTTTGTCATAGGGTGTTCATTTACAGTACTGGTACATACCAGAGATGCTGCGACTCGCAACATGGAGAAAGTTCAAGTCATCAAGGTGAGTTTGAGCAATGAGGCGTGACTGCTAATGATAACGGAGCAGCCTGTTTACTTCTTGGTAATACTGCAGCCAACTTAAATAATATGTAAACACTCAATAACTTTATATATGTGTTGTGTTACACTTGGGGGACTTCAGGACTTTCCATGGATAGTTGCTGATGAGCAGGAGGTCCACATGCAGGAGCCGAGACTCATCCCACTGAAGACCATGACATCTGATATAGTAAAAGTGAGTCAGACCACTTCATTGATCAGTTTATCTGCTCAAAGCAAAGACTGTATAGAAGAAATAGACATAATTTCCGGGTCTTAAAAATGAAGCAAATGCTGAAGTGCCTTAAACTTGCCGTTTCTAATGACCAGCAGGGGGCGACTCCACTGGTTGCAAAAAGAGTTCGATTCCATAGAGGTTTAGTCTAAGAGAAAATTCCTCACTTTGACCTGATTTATTATCTCAGTAAACATTTTCCTAATGTGTTCAGGGTTTCAATTGCTAGTTTGAAGTCTTCTTCAATACAGCATGATGTTCATTTTGTAATTGATGGTTTATTTAGAGTGAAATAGACAATAAAGCAGGGTAAACAAATATTATAAATGATAATAATTATGGTCACTTCTGGATAAAAACAAGATGGTGACGACCAAAATGCCAATCTGGAGGCTTCAAAACGATAGCCCACAAACCAATGAGTGATATCACTGTGGCTGTCCACTTCTTCTATACAGTCAATTCTTTATTTATATCTTGTTGAATTGTCATTATGTAATGTTGAATGAATCCAGTTTTGCTGATTTTTGATTATTCTATCTTCAACAGATGCAGCTCTACGTTGAAGAGAGAGCCCAGAAAACGTAGATGTTGCATCATGAGCAAAGTATATAACAAACACAACAGAGCTGGAACATTTAAAAAAAGAAAAACAATCCAGTTTTAAGGGTTGGACTTATACTCTTGACATTTCATAACATCAAGAATCAAATCTGCTCCAGACTGTTTACTGTCTGTCTGCGATTCTGATCGCATGCTATGCACATATGCATGTTATTTTATTGTCATGTACTGGGTTTAGTTGCTCTCCCTGCAGATTTGTAGTTTAACACGATGATCCAAATGTAGCTGTGCAACATGACAGTAAAATACCGGGGGTGATGTCTTAGACCAGTATAACAACACTGGATATGAACTCACTCATCAACACCAGCATCTTCTTCAAACTGTGTCGTATCTTCACTGTAAAAACATGGACATATTCTCTATGATCTTTTCACAACAGGGAGGTTTTGGTCCTCCTGCTCTGTTTGAAGGACAGCTGTTGTTTCACCCACTATTATTTTGCACTGAGTGTTATCAGAGAGTTTTGGTTGGAGTAAAACTGAACGTGTGTTTTCTCATGCTCACCTCCATTTTTATGTGACAAATACAAAGTTTTGATGTTGTGACAAAGAAACAGTTTTTACTGCAGATAATGGGTTTATTATGTGAAAAAAATATGAAATTGTATTAAATAAATAAAAAGTAGTAATCTTTGTCTTAGTGTGTATTAAAGCAGCAACTTAGTGGGCTTGGTGATAACCTTTTCGTCTATATGGAATAACACTGAATGCAGATGGTTTGAAATCTTTAACTGCACCGCACAACATAAGATGGCAACCAAATGCATTCTAAACATATTTATAATGTGTTATAATCTGCTTATGGTACTGTAAAAAGATGTTTATGAGCACTCATAAATATCCATGATGCTTTAAAGCACTATAGTGGCATAAGATCAAGTATAATACATAATTGCTGGCCACTGACTGAAGTATAACTGTGTATTTTTAAGTTATACTGCTTTGTATCCCTTTTTAAAAAGCATTATAATGTGGTTATAGTGAAGTAATGAAAATCTTGGCGATGGTAGTAGTTAATAAAGTGAAATGCCCCTTTAAATGTTGAGACTTATAAAGTGCATGGTATGCACCTTTTGTTTTTAAAGTCACTCTTGTTGATCAAACATTTAAAGCTACAGGTTTCAGTTTAATGTACAGAAAGTTATGACACCAAAGAAAAAAAACACAGAAACTCCATAAATAATAAATGTTCACTGTGGACATTTTGTTTCTGGAGAGCCTCGTCTTAAAGTGTGTGAAATCTAAATGTATCCAGAATCACAGAGCTCTTTTCCCTCCTCCACCATCAGCACTTGTGGACGTAGTATCCTGTCACGTATCCCAGGATGTAAACAGACACCAGTGCAGCCAGAGCTCCTGCTGCCTTCACTGCTATCCCAGAGCTGCCTTTACACACTCTGTTGTAGAGCCTGTGAACGCAACACAGAGAGGCTTAAACAGTTTGTAATCTTCCGTCTTTCTAACATTATTTTAAGACCTGGTTTCACCACATTTTCACTTTATTTTGACTATAGATATTCACAGAGCTTACTGGTACTTTAGCATTCAACTAATGTCAAGTTTCAAAGCTAACTTTAGATTTTGTGGCATAACATTTTTAACCCCATCAAACCCATATATAGGTTTAGTGGTACATGGTTTGTATCATCCTACATCTCTCTATAGGTTTGTTCTCTATGACGGAGTATTAGAGCCACATTTAGAAAAAAAATAATTACGAGATTAAAGTCGTAAATGATTAATTAATCACGAGAATAAAGTCGAAAATAATGAATTAATCACGAGAATAAAGTCGAAAATAATGAATTAATTACGACTACATGACAAAAAGCGAGAGTGCAACAGTATGATACTTTGATGCTGATGTGCCAAAATATTTAGTATCTCCTTGTTTGTTTAACCTATTTTAAAATACATTTCAACGAAATGCTCAACGGCCATCAATTTAACATCTCTACTCCTCTAATTAATGATTTTTTTCGACTTTATTCTCGTAATTAATGTTTTAAAAAAAATTTTTTTTTTTACTTTACTCTCGTAATTAATTCATCATTCACAACTTTATTCTTGTAATATTTTTTTAATATATAAATGTGGCCTTTATACTCCGTTGTAGTTCTCTATCACAACACTTTATTTGTATCTTTATGCCTTGGTGTCTCACCTCATCGCAGTAGACTGTGACGCCTCTACGTCCATGTTGATGTTGTCCTCGTTCCAGCGGTCATATTGCACGCTGCCGGCACTGTTGGAGTCCATGTGGGAAGTCCTTCCTCCCCTCAGAGGCTTTTCTGCTGCCAGAGCCAAATCACACCGCATGCTTGCAATAATCAGACTCAAAAGCAGTGATTTGAGGATTATCACCTAAAGAAACACTTTATAGCCCCACATTCAAATAAACGGAATTAGTGCTCACCTGTATGAGTCTGAAACAGTTAACAACCTGTGTGAAGAGCTGTGCTTTCCAGCACTTTAACAGCCTCGACTGAGATTATAAGGCTCCTGCTTGGTGTTGGACCTTGCTCATATTTTATGAGTCACTGAGGTCAGACGGTCATAAATCCATTGGTTCTGCTCTTATATGACTCCCTCAGTGATAAAGGCAATTTAAGGTCTGTGTGGTTTGTGTGTCTCTGGCTCCATCTTGTCCTGTGCAGAGTGGACTGCAAAACAATATACACGTATTTGTCATGAAACTCCCTCCCCTGCATGGTAATGTAATTCGGTTGGAAATAATAACACTCTCTCGTGTTAAAGGTGTCCTCCTTGGCTCTGTTGCAGAAGGTGAACGTGTTGCACCTGTTTCTGTTGGACAAACAGCGCCCTCTTGTGTTGCGTGTTGTGTGTTGTGTGAAGCTTGAAGGCCAGACCCACAAATAATGTGAGATTTGGCCTAAATTAGTCTGGTCTTTTTTCCTGACACAAACGATTTACTTCCTTTTACTGAGCAGTTGTTGTTAGGGGAACAAGAATGAAAGAAACAAGAAAAAACATCCTCTTATTTTTAATGAGTGAGTTATGAATACACATCCATTCTTTAAACATCTGGATATATGTGTGTATGAGTGTTTACTACATTGTGACAAAACTTTATTGCACTGCACACAGAAAAAGGGGGGAAAAACACTTGTTTTTAATTTTTAATTTAATTGATTGATAAGTTTATTTCAAATTCAGAAATGAATAAAGTAATAATAATATATAAATAGTAAAAGTATCATACAATTGCATACAGACAGAAATACACGCAAAAAAGCCAATAAACAAACATCACAGAACATTAATTTATTTAGTATACATATTGGAAAAGGCATGGAAAGAAGTGATTTATTCAAATGATGGTTTATGTTTACTTTATTGATGAAAAATATTTTTAAACTAGGTTGACGAGTTTAACAAAAATGTGTTGCTTTTGCAAAAGATGTTTAATATTTGCTGGATTGTTGTAAAGTTTTGTTAGTTTGTTGAATTTTGTCACTCTTCTCATACCTCGAAATAATATGAGTCCATGTTTTTATATTCTATTTACTCCTATTGTTGGATATTGTAAACACATTCACATTTTTACATAGGGTCAGGTAGTGAAAATATTTCATATTTCAAACTAACATCGGTTTCCTTAGTGACCCTAATTTAATTTACTTTTGAGTTACATTTATCTCCAGATATAATTTCATCTAAAGTTATTTTTGAGCCTTGGCTTTGGGTACAGAAACAAAGCATGAAAGACGGGTCACAGGTTGGAAAACTAGCAAATAAATGAACAGTTTACGATATGGGCTCATGCAAAATAGGCCCGTCGGGTTCTAAAAGGTGACGTGAGAAAAAAACTCCCTGCAGCCACTCACAGATTCAAATGATAGGCAAACAAAAAAATTAGACTTGGAAAAGGAAAGTGAATAGGGAGTCACTAGATGCATGGTAACTGGCCAAAAGAAAGAATCACACAGTCAAACTCATAACTGATGGTGTTGACCGTTAAACAACCAGCTGGGCAGGAAGCTGCAAACCCCTAACGACTGATTGGCCTCAGCTGGGGGAGAACATCACAGGTGCACCCAATAGCTCCTAACGAAGGGTGAGTGAAGCCTGTGCTGGATTTCAGAATTTAATTTAGAAGTGAATGGCATTTAACATACACATCTGGCTTGACTGGAACACTGTTTTTCTAACTTTGTAAAACAAAATGTAACAAATAAAAACATTGATAATAATTTACTGAATTATTATTAATTATCAAAATATTAAATCATGCATCTAGAACTTGGCAAAAAATATTTTTGAAAGTTACTGGAACTATTAAGAGCAAATCTTTTAAAAGCAGCAACAAATTGGTTTAAATTTTAAATCAGAGTGAAAATTCTTGTGCATATTGTATAGTATATAAACACAGAATTATATAGGATAAATCACATCCATTGTCACCAATATCTGCTCCTGCTATGTGAGTCAGTATTGGCCTTATCTATATGGTGAATCCCTAATTTCTCTTCATCCAACTCAAATATCTAAGAATATACAGAGATGACAGTCTTCTTCTTTTGAATTTTTTTTAATAAGCTTGAAATATTGCTTTGGGAAAAATATGAATGAGATGAAGAAATCCTTGCTTACATTATAGCTTTCCGAACCACTTGAGAACACAGCGAACACCTGCCTTCATTTTAGAGACTCAAATATTTCCCATGTGGCAATAACCCTCATTATCTTGTTATGACTCAGGCTGCTGAGGTGCCTCTGCTCCACCGACACTCCTGCTGACCTTTGGTACTGGGCGCAGAACAGACGTCTGCATGAGCAAAGCTCAACACTGAGGCAATAGAAACAAACAGAGGAGCCGAGCCGATACTCCACATGTTGGTAACCTGATCTGGAATATCCACAAAATATGCTTCCCGAGTGTGTGATAGCTTAATGATTTTTCTGTGACATTTAAAAGCCAAAGGCAGCACGATGTTTTCCTTTATCACGTCGCTCATTCCGACTTCCTACTTCCTACCAGAATGGTTGACTCTGGATACCAATCCACTGGATTGTTCACTTCAAGGTCAGCTCCTCGTCCATTTCTTTGTACATTTCTTTACACCGCTACAGTCTGTTCTTAAACTGTGCAGGTGGCTGTACTTCATGTTTTTATGACCTGCAGGACTGGTGGGTGCATGTGGGATCTCTGTGCTGTGCTCCCTGATGAGAGTGCATTTATTTCTAGAACAGGAGAGGTGAGGAAATTACCCTTTAATACATCTGTGCATGGAGATGAATTTTGCATCTTCACCATCCTTCTCATTAAAATATAATTGTTTTAAGTCCTGGTACAGATTGTTAATCATATACCTTTATTTCCTATGTGATTTATTTCACTACAACAGTTGGAGTGATAAAAATGATAAAGACACATCAAACCAGAGGACAGCCAGTCATCAAAGGAGAGCTAACAGCGGTCTTTTTGGGACGCTCCAGTTCTTTTTAGTGGCTGCGGTGCTGGCGGTGGTGGGCTCCCGGGTTGCCTCCCTGGTGGTACTCGAGTTTTGTCTCCGAGCTGTCTCTGGATTGGCTACAGCAGGACCAGTAAGAAAAAAAAGCCTATTACTCAACTATATCACACAATTTCATGTCTCTAATCTCTTGAATATATCACATCATGATGACTCATATCATCTATTATAACAAACACCCATCATCTGCTTTCAGTCATCCATCAGCTCTGTTCATATGCTCCTTCATTCCCCAGGAGTCCAGCAAATTTCTGCAGCAGCTGTTGGTCCAAAGCCAGTTCTCTTTAGGCTGCGCCCTGAGCTGCAGTCTGCACTTTCTCCACGAGGGGGCGTCCCAGCGCTGGCTATGTCTGCTGCTGGCAGCAGCACTCAGCTGGTTCCTGGCTCGGCAGGCCACGCGGCTGCTGCACCATGTCATGGCTCTGTATAAACTCCACAGCTCGCAGCGCTACTGCGGCATTTGCATCCTCCTCCTCGCATCGGGCCGCATCCTGCTGCCCATGCTGTGCAGGACTCTGATCATTACTTTCTCTGTGGCTGTGGTGGCAGCCATATCAATCATCAATCGCCACTTCCTCTCTGCAACAGAGGCCCTCAGGTTTTGGACGCCACTGACTATCTGCTACACACTGTTGGTTGTGTACATGCAGGGTGAGGAAATGGGGAAAACATGACACAATGGACCCGTCTCAAGTCTGCAGAATCAATTAATCATTTGGATGCACCCTTTAGGTCCTGCCTGACCTCGAATGCATCTTTAATCAATTTGAGCATCCTGGTGTTTAACACCTCTGCAGATCTGCCCTACATTGCATCAACCTTCACCATATATTTCCCTCTAATGCTGCGTTTTGGTTCTGCAGAGGAGCAGCACCGTCTCCCCAGCAGCCAGGCTGTCCTGAACACAGTGGTGGTGCGTCTCGGTGGTTTGATGGTCCTGATGCTGACTGTTGGACGTTGGGCCGACGTGCTCCACATCCTAATGTGTTTCCTGGGTGAGGCCAGCTGCCTAATCCCCACTAAGGATCTGCTGGATGCGGCATCCTCACAGGTCAGTGAGTCTCCCTGGAAGCAGCACACAGGGCCAAAAGCACTTTTTCTGCCCATCGGGACCTCAAAACTGGGGCAGAATATCAATGTGTTCATTAGTCTGGGTCCCAGGATGAGACTGAACTTCTCAAACTTGTATCCCAGGTGGAGAAGGTATAAGATCCCCAAGACAGATTCAGGTCAAAGTATTCACTAACTCAGAATCCTGAGCCTACTTTTCTCCCCACTAAGCTAACCTAATTGAACAGTTCAGAGTTTCAAATAAAGGTATACACTGTAGATACAGTGCTTATTAAAAATATTTTTTTTTTTCACATCAATGTGGCTAGAATATGCTAGGCAACTAAAAATGTTAATAAAATGAAGACTGAGTCCAGAAATGCTTTGAACTGGAGCCAAATCTTCAACATAATGTTGTTGGTATTAATATAATGCACATTCATTTGTGAGTAATGATGATTTATCTTGTGCATACAGGATGAAGAGGATTATACGGAGTACGTGAAAAGAGAGCGACGACGGAGACCACAAGAGAAAGAGCATCAGAGATAACCACTCAGGGATTTAAAAAAAAACTAGCAGCACCTCCTTAAAATTATTCTTATTAGTGTCAGTCATAAATGATTTTGTATTTAGAATGTAATGTTTTTCATATTAAAAATTGAATTTGGAAATTCAATCTATTAAAACATATTTTTAAAAACCAGTGTACATATATGTGGAATAATAAAATGTTATTTCCTTAGATACTGCTGAAACATTGCCACTACCTCAGGTAAGAGTCTGCTCTGGATGTTATTCCAGGAGTCTGTGTGACATCTTGGATGAATTAATGCTGTAAACCTGGAGAGAAGCTGGCATGCAGTTACTCCTGGGGAGAGTCATTGTTCACAATTTTCTTTGTGGGGCCCTGGAGCCTGGGGGCGTTGTAACCCTTTCCGAGGCCTGCTGATAGACGGGGGTCAAAATAAGCAGGTTTACAATGTGTATGTTATTACGCTATAGTCAAACATATAGCCTTGAGCTATCAGCTGATACTAATTTCTGTAATTAGTGTGATTTAAGGAGGTTGAACAATGTAGCCTATTTTATTCTTAACAATGGACGAACCATTTTCTCTCTATAGCACGACCACATAAAAATAGTCGACAAAAATACACGTAAAGGCGTAACACTACACACAATGAAGCCTGTATTACATACATTATTAATTTTTAAGTGGGTACATTTCATTGGTACACAGCTCACATCTTTACTCTCACGGGCTTTACTCTATACAAATGCGCAGTGCCTGGCATAGCATATAGTGTTTTTTAAATGCGAGCACAAAACATGTTTATCAAATGTGCCACAGCTCGATATTTTCTCCTGCTGCGCAGTATCTGACAACAAACGTTATAAGAGATGCAGATAATAGCTCCTTCCAAAAACAGCGCGGACAATGGCTGTGTTTATTCGTTTTTATTATTCTGTCCTTTAGCCTAATTTCAACACAACCTATGGGACTAAAAAATATCATTCCGTTTAGGACGTGTCTCTCCCGAGGTTGTCAACTTGAAAAGAAAAGGCAAAATGGCTGACGACAACGTTAGTGCTGTAAAGTCACACAAAATGGCGTTAGACAAAGAAAAGGGTAGGTTACTTGGTTTTACTCCGATATAGCTTTCTCTAAATGCTCGAGAGGACAATTCAAAGTCAGTAAGTCGCACTGATGAACATTGTTCTCATACAGACACCAAATTCGCTTTGTAAGAACCGAGAGGCTTATAAGAGACATTTGTTACTCTCTTCTCTTCATTTTTCTTTTTTGCTACATTGTCTCAATAACGCCAAAGCCTGGCTTCATACACCAATTTATACGCATTCACCCACACAAATGAAATCCACATTTTGACGCCGGTATTTTGCCCATTAGCTGTGTCTTTATTGAGAGCTGTGGACTGACAGAAACATATTCCATGAGAGGATTTGTGTTTTATTAGTCCCATTATTCCTTGTCAAAAAAACGCGTGTGAAATTACAGTGGGCACATTAGCCTGACGGTCCAGTTCCCAAGATAATCCAGCTCTGAGAATCACTGAAGAGGAAATTTAGTTTTGGTGTCAAGCCGATCCACCAAAATAGGAAATTGTACTCCCATGGGTTTATTAGATTTTAACTGAATAGAGCTCCACATCAGGACGAGGTCAGTACGTTCTCCATGAGCACCCGAATATGGTGAAAATGCCCATTGAAATGACTGAGTACTTGTTGTCACCTCCTCGGGAGAAGATTTCCAGACTTTTCTGTTCTCATCTGATAGGCACGCTGGACGCATGCGCAAACCAGCTGTGCGTGTCCCCTGTTACCGCATTTTAACGCAAGCGCACTTCTGCCTTTAATATGCATGCTTAATATAGCAACAAAAGCAGAATAATGCTGTAGTATAGTAACAGAGCTTTTCTTAACCAAACCTTTATCCAATAAGCGTTTTCTTTGAACTAAACATTACATGCAGCTCCAGTATGAGTGGGCAAAATGTACTGAGGAGTAAATAAACCAAAACTTCAGTCATCCACCTTTTCATTAACAGATGTTGACCATCCAGATTAACTTTTAAGCATCGTGGAGTTCTGTGCCAGAGAACAGGTTTTAGGTATTTGTAGCCTACTTTTCTTTTACATATTTCTCCAGGCTATAAATCATATTACTAAGAATCTATGAATAACTCAATAGTATAAACATTACTCTGATATCTGAATGTGCCTTTCTGCATAATGAGTACTTTTGATTTTGGTACTTTATTTTGGTTCTAGTACTAAAAAAAAAAAAAAATCGAAGTACC
>CAFUXE010001540.1:184781-207095 GCA_903364295.1 Serranus cabrilla | reverse complement strand
TGTTTGCTTGAGATTCAAAACAAAGAAGCATTGTGCCCTCATTTTCCCTGTAATTAAGGAAATACTAACCAAAGGCTGCTGCTAGCTTCTCTTTAATGAGACAAACAGGGTCAGAAGTTTCTCCATGTTGCAAATGATTTGTACTTTGTTTCCATAGACACTTTAGCAGCATGCAGCCGAGCAGCGAGCAGAAATTTGCATAGACGCATCTTTATACAGATGTAATCAAATCATCTCAGATGGCCGAAATCAATCCAAGAGCCAAGAGATTTGGATGCAGCCATCAATAATCAGCAAGGACAGTTTGTAAATGCCAGAAAGGGAAAAGTTTGGATTACCTCTTTTCTTACACTTGATATTATTAATTTCACAGTTGAAGGAGACGGATCATATAATTTTGTTGAAACTTAAGTTATGTGATCCTTTTTTTCTTAGATCAAAGTGGACGTTGGCAGGACATATTGGGTTTCCGTCAACCAGTATTCTATATACTGTTATATAGGCAGATTTGAATTGTTATATAGGCATATTTATTTCAGCAATTTATTAATTTTATCCTTTCATAAACATTGCAAAACAAAACATCTGGAGAATCGGAGTTTGGTAGGATTGGATGGTGCCTTTTTAAAAATTGTCTAGTAAATACATATACCATATGTACTGCAGTGTCACACAAGTTATAGAAAATGAATAAGAAATATTTACATTAGTGCTGCATTTTTTTTTATCAGAGTTTCGACAGTTGAGGTTTATTTACCATTCAAATTTGGCGCTGTCTTAATATTTTTCCATCCACTTGTTTTAAACTGAACAAAGTCTAAAACAAAGCCCCCTCTTATTTAAAGTACAGAGGGTTTGTTTTGTTAAACCATATTCGGCCCTGTGTTGGAACATCATGGCTAATTTGCTGATAATAATTTGATCTGAATTCAAACAGTGGTAATTGCTGTCCTGTCCCGCTCATTACGGGGACCTGGGTAATATGACTGCTGTAATGACACAGCAGTCGTATTACCAAATTAAATTCTGATTGCTTTATTCAGAACGAGGACGTTCGGGTCTGAGCAGAATGTCCTTATTAGCACCGTTTCTAATGTGCATCTTCAATAAAAGATGCTTTGAATACCTTCTTTTTTGTCAGAGGAACAAATAGCGTCAAATTGTGTAGCATTATAATCAAAAGCCTTGTCACAAGTCACCTCCAAAAACCTTCGACAAAGCCGCTCACATAAACGCCAAAAAAGTGGCTTTTACAGCGTTACAAAACCAGAATGGCTTGAAAGTCTCCAAAGGCATAAATGTCACATGTCATTCATTTTTATTATAAAAAAACGTTTGTGCAATCTAACCCTGTTATACCCCAATTATACTCTGAAATAAGCTGCAGATTTCTGCTCTATTAAACACTGACTGCATGCCTTGCTGCTAAAAAAAATCTCTTCTGGTTGTCCCGTCCTGATTCTATTTTAAACTAAGTGTGTTGTATTTTACAGTAGGGTATACCAGTTATGTACCTCTTTGATGCTTGAACTGAGACACTATTGAATGATGACACATCTTCATTCAAAGAAAAACAGTTTTAAGCAAAATAAGCTTGTGCATGAAAGGCAGTCACCTAACAGCATCTTTGTTGTAGAAATAACTATGATGGCAGAAGGATCTGATACATTTTATCTCGATGTCATAAGCAGTTTAGAAATGCTCAGTTGTCTCAAGCAGTTCAGTTGAATCCCCTTGTAGGCCGGGAAATAATTCTCTCTTTAGATGCTTAAAAACGACCCTTCTCCAAACACTTTAGTGCCCTGTCTTCCCATGTGTCTAATTAAGAAAAACCCACCAGAGACACCTGATAATTTTTTTGCCCAATGTCTGATGCTAGCAGCTTCCTGAAGTGTCTTGGATGCAACTGTAACGTGATGTTCTCTCTTCCCGTTTGTTAGGACGGCTGAAAGTCGGGATCGGGCGTACGATCACAGTGCCTACGGACATCACGAGCGTCCTGGTAGCAGTTTTGAGCGCCAGCGGCACTATGACACAGACTATTATCGGGAAGCAAGAGAGAGGACTCTAAGCACAGCTGGGAGCGGGTCTGGTACCTCCAGCGGAAGTGGTACAACCGTGTCGTCAGGAGTCAGTGGAACTATCGTTAGTGCGGTCGCCGGAAGCACAGTAACAGGTGGACCGGCAGGGGCCGCCACAGGAGGAAGCGGGGGATCTACATCCAGCGGGGTCGGCTTCTACCGCTCCCACAGCCGGAGCCCTTGTCGATTTGAGACGCCGGAGCCTCGCTATGAGTCTCGTGCCAGGGAACCCTTTACTTTGGCCAGTGTGGTTCACAGGGACCTTTACCGGGAGGACAGGGGTCGGCGCGGGGATCGGTCGTACCGACACAGTCGCAGCCGGTCTCCACACTCAACACATTCGCGAAATCCCTCTCCCCAGAGACTGGCGAGTCAGGCGACCCGGCCTCCACGCTCCCACAGCGGGTCAGGCTCCCACAGCCGCTCGTCCAGTTCAGACTCAGTCAGCAGTACCAGCAGCAGCACGAGTGGCAGGTGAGTGAAGCTGTCGAACTTTCTTTGCTTGGCTGTTGTGGTTTACCTTTGTGCAGCCCAGTCTCATACAGGTGCTGGAGAGAGTCTTTCAGGAAAGAAATCTGCACTCTGAACGCTGCTTCAAATGATTGGAAACATTCCTTTCATAGTCAGTGGTCAATTGTTTTAATCACATTCAAGATTTTTCACTTTTTATAGTTTTCCTTTCCACTCAGTATTTTTAAGCAGGATAATCATGTAAACAATGACCCTTGTATACATGTTCAACCATTCAGCTAAACTTACAATAGAACCTGTTAAAAACTGTCCAACAGTTGCTAAATAAACATACCAGCTTTTTTCAAATGAAGACTGCTGGATCAAGATTGATTTCTATTTGGGGAAATTAATCAAATATCAAGAGTTTCAGTCATGGTGAGTGTAAACTGCTTCTCATAATAGGAAGTCTTTTTTAACTTAATGCCATTTCCCAAAACAATACATTAATATGGCCTGTGTTAAATTTTGCAACCGTTTTCAAATCAAAACCACAGTTTTGCCAGCAAGCAAAGACTTGCTTGTGCATTTAATTTCTATCACTGGTTTGTATCAAGAGCACTTTGTTGCTCAACATCCCTCAATGCAGAAGCTGTGGTTTATAACATTAACCGTTTCAAGACATCATCGCCTAATACTTTGTCATTATATGCGTTTCCTCAGCAGATAATGTTTTTTTGTTGTTGTTATTTTTAATTCAAGGATGATCAAAATAACGTTATTTAAGAGACATCATACCAAACATGGCCAAACTAAACATTCATTGTATGTACTGCAATGACGGGCTTGTTTTTACTGCCTCCACCCAGCAGAAAACACAAAGTGCATACAAGTATCTGCATGTTAGAACAATGATAATACACCATGACAGGGAATATTACAAGTAGGGGTGAGCAATGTGTTCTGAAAATCCAATTAATGCATATTTTAAGATAACCATGCTGTCCTTTAAGTTTGATCATTTTCCTATTTGGAACTTCTACAGGTGTTAAACTAAAACAACTGCCTCACGTGAGACAACACTTAAGTTAAAATCAAAAATTCTCTGAATAGAAGCTTTAAGGTTCCTGAGAACAATTAGACCAGTGTCACAGGTTTAGAGGTTAAAGGGATGTCTCCTCCTGCACGTTACTTGAAGGTAGGTAGACTTGCAAGATCACAAACCACACAAGAATTGAGAGAATTGCTGCCGTGGTAGAAACGGTTTTGCCAAACCTCTATTGACTGACACATTTCTAGCATTGAGGGTATTGACCGCCTTCGCCCAGCCCTAAATACAAGAAGCACCTTGAAGCAGTTCATATGGGTAATTGTGCCACCTTCAAAAACAGCATCCCTTACAAGGTCCATTATGTGGGATGTCAGCAGCACTATCATATCTAATGTAAAATAATGTATACCCCTTTGAAGCAGTGTTACATGTGCAAATTTCTACGTTGTCCATTTTTGTATAATCATTAGTGAGTTTTTCAAACGACAAATCTGTTTTTACAAGGCTTGCTTGCTGGTAGGAATCAAAGTCTGTTAAATGACCTTTGCTGCATGTAGCTGCTCTGATGACACCATTTTTTGGGTTGTTAAAATAAATTGGTTTATTACCACGGTTCATACATTGGATTAAACCGAAGTCCACATATCCGTCATCACAAACAGTGGCTGTCATTGTTGTTATGCCAGTGGATCGGACCCTCAGCTCTGTTTTGAATTTGACATGCTAATTTATCTGTTTTTATGCACTGCCAAGTGCTGAGTGTTACTCCATTTGTTGTTATTATATTTTCATCCAGGTTATTGCATTGCTTTTTATTAGATGATTTGGGTCATTGTTGAGTATTCATTATGCAATGGATGCATAAATAACAAAAGGTTGGGATGATAAAGTGTGAAAATAAGGTCTGCAGTTTTAAAAACATGAGCCTATGTCTGCCCGTGGGATTTGCTCCACAACATAAATTATCCTCAGCCCTCTCCAGTTGTTTATTATTGGATAACTGCATCACCTTTGGACACAGTAGAGTCCACTGAATGACATGTAGCGACACATGTGGTTTGACTAGGTAGTGCTATGGGGGGAATTTCAGGAGACGGCTGGTATATTTTTCTCACTGCCTACCTCTGTGTATGTGTAATGGCTCCCCCCCTCCGTGAGATCCAGTTGGAACTGGAAATTTCTGGCCAGTGCTGGCTGCCTGCCCACTCCCACAGGCCAGGCTCCGTCAGCAGCACTTCCGGGAGTGTCTGAGCACAGGAGGAGAAAGTGAGAAGGAAACAAACGGCAGAGGGCCTAGAAAGCTGAGGCAGGCATGGGAATGGCTAGAGAAAAAAGGTGCATGAGGCGGCCATGAATTTGCTGCTGACGTGCAAATCCATCTTTTACTACTGATAACCAGATGCGGTGTATAAAATGGAGAGGAAGAGGGTGTTTTTCTCCTCTTCTGCTGAGAGACATTGTGGTTTTTAAACGGTAGAAAGACATTGTCTGTATTGTATTTCATAAGCTTTTATGCAAACACATTACCATATACATATATTAAATGCATATTTTGCCTTTATTTATACAATATGTATTATAATCCCACTTCCTTCACCTGCAGTTTGGACAGAGAAAACACATTTTGTCATTTTTATCTCTTTTGAGTCGGAGTTTGCAAAAATCACATTTTAACTGCTGTTCTTGTCATTGAATTATAATGTACATACATATAAATATAGTGTATATATAAACATAATATATCCAGTCTATGTATTATTTCATAAAGACAGAGCATTTAGCATCAGTATACAGTACACTGTATATGTATTAGCAATTTATTACTTTGCTAAAAAAATGTAAAAAATCACTTGACTAGATTCCTCAGGAAATATTATTTTTGATCAGACATCAATAATGATGGATGCTGTTCAAGCTTGACAGTCTCTTACTAAGTCCATGTTCCTCTTTTGCTACAGTGATTCTAGCAGTAGTTCAAGTGATGACTCCCCGGCACGTTCAGTGCAGTCTGCTGCTGTTCCTGCACCCTCAGCACTTCCTTTATCCTCCCTTGACAAGGATGAACCACGTAAAAGCTTTGGCATCAAGGTCCAAAATCTTCCTGTGCGCTCTACAGGTTAGTTGTGAGGTGCTCTGCGGAGTGCAACTACAAAGAGCTTTTATTATGCAGAAATAGTAGTGCTCTGACTTTCTGTGCATCCCTAGAAAACACATTATTACATACAGTATTTAATAACATGTTAGAAGTATTTATAATAAAAAACATTTGATCGGTTTACTACAGATACGAGCCTGAAGGATGGTTTGTTCCATGAATTTAAGAAACATGGAAAGGTCACTTCTGTTCAGATCCACGGAGCTTCAGAGGAGCGCTATGGGCTTGTCTTTTTCCGCCAGCAAGAGGACCAAGAAAAGGCACTAGGAGCATCAAAGGGGAAGCTCTTTTTCGGCATGCAAATTGACGTCACAGCCTGGAATGGCCCCGGTAAGTTCTGATCTTTAACTATATTGCAGCACAAACATGAAACAAGAAAAATGCACAAGATTCCAAAGAGCACTTACTGTATTTTTCAGAGACGGAAAGTGAGAATGAGTTTCGGCCATTGGATGAGAGGATAGACGAGTTTCATCCAAAGGCTACGCGGACGTTATTCATTGGAAACCTGGAGAAGACCACCACTTACCATGACCTGCTTAACATATTTCAGCGCTTTGGAGAAATAGTGGTAGGTTAATGCTGTCCCACTATTACTATTAGTGACACATATGCAGTGGTTAAGATGCTACACAGTGAGAGGTGACCACACTAACTGACCACACTTTTTTTATTATTCTGCAAAGGATATAGACATTAAGAAGGTGAATGGAGCCCCACAGTATGCCTTTCTGCAATACTGCGACATCGCCAGTGTCTGTAAGGCCATAAAGAAGATGGATGGGGAGTACCTTGGTAACAATCGACTAAAGGTGGGGATTATCAAGTTATTTGATTGTAAATCTTGCGTTTCACAACCATGCTCTTATTATTTATAAGCATGGTTTGTACAAACTTTATTCTTTATGATGTTGGATGAAACAACTGCAGTCTGACATTCAATCCTTTCTTTTTCAGCTGGGCTTTGGAAAGAGTATGCCTACGACGTGCGTTTGGTTGGATGGACTGGCATCAAACACCACTGAGCAGTTTCTTACTCGTCATTTCTGCCGCTATGGACATGTTGTCAAGGTAAGTCTGTTTATCCCCCCACCCCCACCCCCTCTCAGTTTCCCATTGTTTACTTTCTGGCAGCCTGGAGCTCTTATTTCCCTCTGTCTTCCTCAGGTTGTATTTGACAGAATGAAAGGAATGGCCCTTATCCTGTATAACAACATTGAATACGCACAAGCTGCTGTCAAAGACACAAAAGGGTGGAAGATAGGGGGCAGTAAAATCAAGGTATGTGAAATGAAGCTCTGCTCTTAAATGATGCTTTGTAATGTTTTGTGTTCAGCACATGCTGTATAAACTGCAACTTACCCTTTCATTTTCTTCCTTCAGGTGGACTTTGCCAACCAGGAAAGTCAAATGGCTTTCTATCGTTCAATGCAGGCATCTGGCCAGGATATCCGAGACTTTTATGACATTCTCACTGAAAGACGGTGTGTTTCATTTCCTTAAGAAATTATATTTCTGATTTAATATAATGTAAATCCCAATGTTATTGATTTCAAAGTATGAGGAGATTAAAGCTTGTTTCTTTTGGTTTGTTTCTTGGCAGGGATGATCGACGAACTCAATATGAGTTTCAAGCAGAAAGACAGTATTATGAAAACGTCCGAACCCCAGGAACATACACTGAAGATCCACGTCGCAAATACCCTGCCAGAAGTCGGGAGTTCTACACTGAATGGGACCCATATCAGGGAGATTACTATGATCCACAATACTTTGAAGACCCACGAGAATATCGAGAATACAGAGCTGACCCCTATGAGCAGGACATTCGCAAATACAGCTATTTGCAACGGGAACGTGAAAGAGAGAGGGAGCGCTTTGAAACAGATCGTGGACGTGAACATGGGAGGAGGACCATTGAGCGTAGCCAAAGCCCATCTCACATTGCCTCTCGTCGTCCTGCCAGTCCTACTGCATCTCCTTCACTCTCCGAGAGGATACCAAGCGATTCAGATCGTCGTATTTGTTGCCGATCTTCTGAAAGAAGCGGTAGCTGCAGTTCAATATCCCCACCCAGATTCGAAAAACTTGAAAAGGCACGCACTGAAAGATATAATAAAACTGACAAACTTGAGAAGGATCGAGTCTTTGAAGTCGACCGAGGGAATTTGGTTGAAAAGGAGAAGCGGGCTGGACGTAAAGATCGAGGGGACAAGGACAAAAGTGAGAAACAGAGGCTTAAGAAGCTAAAAGTTTCATCACCTATTATCCAGACCTGTGAGACGGAACCTGAACTAGAACGAGATGTTAGCCCAGAGTCCGTGCTTCGCAGTAAAAACAGTAAAATTCCAAAGGAAGGCTCAAGCAAAGGAAGGTTAGACCTTCTTCCTTGTGTTGTGCAATTAACACGTGTTAAAGAAAAAGAAGGAAAATTGATCGCCCAATCTGTCCAAGAAAAGCAAGTCCCGAGGGGTGGGAGTGACAGTCCTAGATTGGCATCACCTTCAGCTGAGCAGAGAAGTCCTCCATTCCGCTCAGAACCATCAAAAAGTGATATCTCTAAACATGGAAAGGTGCCCAGAGACAAAACTATGCACAGTTTAGTGGAGGTTATTGACAAGGATGCTAAAATCAAGTCTAAAAAACATGCAAAATCAGAAATGGGATTTGACAGTGGTATTTCTGTGGACATTGACCGTTTAGCTGCAAGGAAAAGGCGTTTTGAAGACTCTGGGAAAACTGAGAGACAGAAGAGAACTAGTGAGGAGGATCTTGTTAGATCTGGACTTCATAAACTTTGGAATAATGCTAAGGAGACAGACTTGGATAAGAATCTTTTGATAAAAGGGATGCATAAAAAAGAGCACCACAAGGATAAATGTGTCCGGATGGTTTCAGTTAGCAGTCCTAAAGATGGACGAGACTGTGAAAGCAACTCTGTAGGCTTTTCACTGGAGCAGCAGTCACGGCTTGGGGAGCTGCCGGAAGATTCTGCAGATCAATTGGACTCGCCCTACCTTAAAATGGATTTAGAAGGATCAAAAAGTGAAAACAGCTCAAGCCTTACAAAGTTGTTTGATGATGCTAGCCTTGATTTAGATGAATTAAAAGAACACCAGAAACAGGTGTTGTCTGAGAATGAACAAGGGAGAGGGAAGTGCAGAGACTCAGATGACGGAGATGAACACTTTGTGCACATTGACCCGAACCTTTGCACAAAACAAATTGAACAGAGCCGATGGCTCCGACCCAAGCTTGGTGATCCTGACAAGTTAGCCAAGTTTGAAAACCAAGCAAATAATGAGACTCATGACTTTGAAAAGGATTATATCATGCATGATGTTCCAAAACCTATTCAGGACATGGCCAATGACGACTACTCTTCCAGCAAACGAAAGAAATTAGATAATTTTGACTTTGAAATAGTCACTTCAAAAAGAGAACGCAACTTTCCAAGTTCCCAAAAGTTGAATGAGGACATTTATCAAAGTATAACATCCTCAATAGGACATGGTCACTTTTCTGCAAATGAGGAAGATGAAACTGCCCAGATTTCTGTGTCTGTAATAAACAAAGAAAGAAAATGTTCTCCAACAACAGATGATAAATTTTCGCACACAGAGTCACTGAAGAACAGTTTGGGGCTGACAGCCACACATTTTCAGTCTTCTGACACTGAGCTGCCGAAACTAAAGACAACTTTGCTCGGCTGTGATGAGGAGTTAATGCAACGTTGGGAAAGACGGATAAAGTCTGATTCACTTAGAATGGAAATGACTTTCCCCGGTGACATTGCAAAACGCGAAAGCATCCGCAAACGCCTTGGCCAGGATCTGGAACCCGGTGAAGTGCAGTCAGATTCAGATGATGAGGGAGAAAACAAACACATGTCTCCCAAGCCCAATAGTTCCTTGTCTTATATACTCAGGGAACGTGACGAGAGGATGACAGACCTTAAGCTTTCAGGCTCGTTGGAAAAGAATAAGTTTTATTCTTTTGCATTAGATAAAACTATAACTCCTGATACTAAAGCACTCCTTGAAAGAGCCAAGACACTGTATTCCTCCAGGGAAGATAATTGGTCCTTTCTCCCCTCACGATTTCCAACCTCCCACAGTTGTTCAGATAAGGACAAGGTAGAGCTAGCACCTCGACCTATTCCTTCTTGGTATATGAAAAAGAAAAAGATCCGTACTGACTCTGTTGAAAAGCTGCATGATAAAAAGGAGGAACTAAAGCCACAAGACCCAGAGCGACAAGACTTGTTTGCTTCTCGATTCCTGCACAGCTCTATCTTCGAACAGGATTCCCGGCGCTTGCAGCATCTTGAACGTAAAGATCAAGATTTAGAAAGTGTAGTTGGTAGGCCTGCTAAGCCAGGTGCTACTGAGGCACAACCTGAATCTGGAGTAGGTGATGTGCCACAAGAGCCCATAGTGCTTTTCCACAGTCGGTTTCTGGAGCTTCAACAACAAAAGGACAAGGACCATCCCCCACCTGATACTGACAATGATTCAATATTGGTGGAAATTAAAAGAGATGAAGCACAGAATTGTGATAATATGCTGTCTGATAAGGAACCTGAGCCAGCACTGAAGGTTGATGAAAAGGCAGCCAGCTCGCCAATAAACGTGTTGGTTTCACCATTTGCTTCATCTCCAAAAGAAATGTCTTCACCAGAAAAGAAAGAACTTCTAACTCCATCCTCAGATCAACCTGTGTCATTTGTCAAAGAAGAAAAAGTAGAGCCAGTTCTCGAGGTATCTCCATCTCATTCTTTTCCCATGGAAGACATTAAACCAGTTGCTCCTAAGTTAACCATCACCCCTCCGCTAGTCCTTTTGGGGCCAGAAAAAGAAATGGAAATGAAAGTAGAGTTAATTCAACCCAAAGCAAAAATTGGAGATACTTTGACAGTTGAACAAAATCCTCCTGTGGAAGATAAGCCTCCAACTCCTGGTGCTTCCCTAAGTGTTTTTGAGAGAGAGGCTGCAGAATTCACTTACTCTGACTATCCAAAGCTTGATGAAAAATCTGAAATTATTAAGACTGAACCTAAAATAGAAAATCAGGATACAAAACACTTTGAGGAATCTCAGAAAACTGAGACCGATAGTGAGGCATGTATGCCAGAGCTAGAGGCTGAAATAAAACCGTTAACAAACCGCAGACAGCCCAAGAGTAAAAGAGCAAAACAACTGACAGCGTTACGTACGTCACAAACTTCCCCAATTGTTGCAACTGAGAAACCTGCAACACGCAAGAGTGAACGGATTGACAGAGAGAAACTCAAAAGGGCCTCATCTCCTCGAGCAGAAGTACAAAAAGTGTCAATTGAGTCCAAAGCCACATCGAAGTCACCAATTCATGCATCAGATTCTGAACAAAACTTGGAATCAAGTTTGATCCATGGAAGAACACGTCGCAGAAATGTAAGATCAGTCTACGCCACGCTACATGAAGATGACCAAGCTGGCAAAGAGGTGATTGAGACATCACGCTCCATGCGCAAACGTGGTGCTGATAAAGAACCAATACAGCAAGATGTTCCAATTCCATCTACCAATGCAAGGCGTGGGCGCCCACCTAAAAGAGGAGTCAAACGAGGTGAAGATGTGTCACCAGTTAAGGGGGATCCGCAAAAAATGGTGGAAGAAGACACAGAGGTCAAAGAGACACCCACTACTGTAGAAGTTGTGAAAGCCTCTGAGGGATGGCGTTCACCCCGCACCCAGAAAGTGCAACAAACACAACTGATTTCATCTGCTCCAGTTAACAAGAAAGGAGGTAGGATAGACAAACAGTCTGTGAGCACTACAGTGCTAGCTGAGCAAGCTGATCTGGCAAGTCATGATGAGTCAGAACTAAATCCCAAAGCTGATTCTGAACAGTTTGAGAAGCTATCAGAAAAGGGAGAAAACACAAGCTCACCAGTGCACAGGCCAGACAGAGAATTTAAAGATTCTGGTGGAAAGAAATCCACTGACGGGGATATTGAAACGGTAGATAACAGCTCCTCTGAGAGGAAGCAACAGCCTGTTAAAATGAAAACTCCAAGGCTGAAAAGAAATACCAAGCAGGTCACTGAAGATAAATCACACAGCTTAAAAAATCTTGAGATCCGTGTGAGCGTTGATGATGTTAAAGGTTTGCTTCGTTCAGAGGATGATGAGCCCGAGTCATTTGAAGCTGCCACTCTTACAAAAACTAGGACCGTTGTAAAAGAGAAAGAGGAAACAAAGATCATAGGCCTTCCAAAAGAATCAAAAGAACTTGATGCACAGGAACAGGAAGACACCTTATCAGAACCTGAACTTCCTGCTGACCCAGCGACTCTCTTAGCACGGCAGATGGAACTAGAGCAGGCAGTTGAAAATATTGCCAAACTTACAGTTGAGCAACCTCCTCGACCATATAAGGAACCACCTTCAGAGCAACCAACTGTATTGCCTCCGGTCATAGTAGAGCCAGAAGCTGAGGTTGAGGAGGAGAAGCGAGCTAATCCTGCAAGTGAAACTGAACTTGCAGCTGCTATTGATTCCATCACAGCTGAGGATATCTGTGCAGATCCAGATAGTTTCACAGCTCCTCCTACTTACACTGCTCTTGTCCCAACCCCTGAATCATTGACGTCCCCCTCCTCCAATGAGATTATGGAACCTGAGACGCACATGGTGATCAACAGTATTCTTGCTGCGGACTCAGATGATGGTCCCTTGTCACCCAGCCCAAAGGGGCAAACAGCAGAGTCTAAGGCAGCAGAGGATACCCCTATACTTGAAACGCCCAAGAAAACAGGCAGAGTTAAAGCCAAAACCCCGAAGAAGTCAAGAAGTCGTAAAGGTGCAGCTAGTAAGAAAGGGGATACAGCTGAAGAGGTCTCTCAAACAGAGCCTTCCCCAGTCAAATTACCAGAGTCGATCCCAGAAGACCCAGAAACCATCAATTCAAAAGCAGTCACTGTTACAGCTGGGGCAACTGCAGCAGCTTCTGTGGTCACTGCTGTTGCAACTTGTAGGCGTGATGTTACAAGTGCTATAACTGTAGACACGCCCAAAGAGGCAGAACAGCCTGAAGTTGAACAACCTGTACCCAAAGAATCTGCCTTTCATTCAGGCACAAGCAACATCGCCAGTAGCAAAAAGCATACCCAAGCAGAAAAGCCATCTACCCCTTCTCTTGCCCCTGCCCGCCCACAACCTGTATCCCAGTTCAGTGTTCCCCTGCTGCGGCCTGCCAAAATGCCACTTTCGCCAGACTGGCCTCCTAGAACTGAAGAAAGTAGGATCTATGTTGCTCCTTCATGTCATGTGACAGTGGTAACTCCTTCTCCACCAGCATCGACTGCGCTTGGAACACCTTCCACAAATCCCCCAATGCCTCCTGACACTAAGGCCTCGGATATTGACCCTAGTTCCAGTACCTTAAGAAAAATCCTAATGGAACCTAAATATGTTTCTGCATCAAACAGCAATTCTATACCTACCACCATGGTGACATCTGCACTGTCAGAACCTTCACGGATGTCAGAGAATGAAAATCCCTCTGATACAGTGGGCTCAAGGCAGTTACACCCTGAAGAGAGACCACCTTTACCCCCCCAGCCCATACACCACAAACCCTTTCCACTGACAGAGTCCCAACAGAACTGTGGAGAGAAGATCCAGCATACAGTTATTTCTCCTGCTACCTCAGTGATCAGTCGAATTCCAATGCCTTATGATACAGAGGAAACTCCAAGAATCTCCCTCAGCAACCGAAGCATCGGCCTGTCTCTTCCCAAGCAAAAATTTAGATCAAACTCTAATGAGAATAATCGCTACCATGGCATGGATATAGTAGAAGATGGGACAAGAGGGCGCTCTGTTGTTGAGACAACTCCCTACAGTACAGGCGCCAGTCCTGGCCTAAGGGTCAATACATCAGAGGGTGTAGTTGTTTTGAGTTATTCGGGTCAGAAAACTGAAGGACCTCACAGGATGAGAGCCAAAATTAGTCAGATTCCCCAAGCCAGTGCTGGGGATATAGAGTTCCAGCAATCTGTGTCCAAATCTTCGATTAAACAAGACCCGCTCATCACATCAACCCAGCCACCTACCCCAAAAGCAGCCCCAGGTCCTGCAGCTTATGGGCACACAGGGGTTCTCTTGACAGGCCAGGCTTACAACTCTCAACCTGTCATTTCCAGTACGAAGCAGGAGAGTCTTGTGTGTGACAAATCTGAAGCCCCATATCACACAGCATCACAGGGTGGCGTTGTAAAGATGTACCAACAGCCAGTTAGTTCCCCTCAAGTCTTGATGTACAACCAAGCTGTGATACAGCAGCAGCATGGGAAGAGAGGACTGGGATCTGAATCTCTACCAAAAAAGATGGACATTGGCAAAGCTGTCCAGCAGTCCAACCTAAGCCCAGTCATGAGTCCACACCACCCATCGCTATCTGGAACCCGCATGAGCCCCAGCCCAAGTGTCCCATCCGATCGGTCAGCTCTACACCTAAAGCAAGAACCCCAGTCCCCAAGAACAGCTGTTCACTCGCCTTCTCACTTTGTCAAAGCAGGTCCTCCAAGCAGTTCTCCAAGAGGAACTTCTGTTGTTCTGGGTCATGGCATGCCACCAATGTCTACATATCATTCTAGTATGCATCACCCGCACTCAGAGCAGTCCTCCGTCATAATTCAACCTCACAGTGTCACTCAGGCACAGGCAATGGCTCACGAAGCCAGGATGAACACCCCACCAATGTCTGGGATGAACTATGGGAGGCGAGGTGACTCTTTGTCTTCTTCCCACCCAGGGCCTCAGCAGCGCTCAAACACACCACAGCCCAACGTCATCCGAGATTTGGTACTGCAGTCTCATTCAAGTCCACAGGGGTCAGTAACGGCTGGTGGCGGCAACAGTGTGAATGAGGAAGACCCCAGACACTTTAACCAACCCCATAGTAGACCTTCTGTGCCCCAACTCCAGTCAGATGTAATGATGATTCACAGTGAACACAGAGGGCTCCACCCAAGCATACGCATGGACCAGTACAGAGACATGCACCAGCGCATCCTCATGCACCAGCAACTGGGAGAGCAGGCCGCTGTTGAAGCAAGGCAGTCACGAACCTCAGAGAGTGGAACATCTTCAAACAACATGTCTGGGCCTTCAAAGAGTCCTATAACGGGGAAGAGCATTGACCTTACTGCTAAAGAATCTCTCAAACCACTAGAAGGAAAGCTGATACATCCACCCTCCAACGAAAGTAGAATCAGGGGAGTCCATGCATCTTCTCCAGTCCTGGTGTCTCCTCACCCACATGGGGTACAGCTTATGCATCCAGGAAGCGCAGGCTCCTTTCCAGTGTATCGGGACATGCGTGGATTCCCATCCCAGTTTCCAGGACATCCTTCATCTGGACACAACCTGGCAAACCAAGGCATTACATCTTCCCAGGTCATTTGATTTGCTTTTGTTACTGGCATTTTGCAAACCTTTCACCATTTTACTATGCGTCACGTATAATTGTATTTTGTAGATCATATTCACACAAAATCTGCCTAACTCTGCTCATTTTGTATGTATTTTTCCTAATCAGGTCCCTCCGGAGCCTGAGCTGGGTCACAGGGGTAAAATGTCTCAGTCACATGTGGGGGGAAGTGATTCAAAGCCTGAGAGTTCCCATCTTCGCCATGCTACCTCTACGGACCTCTCACACATTTCTCGAATATCCCGGGATACAGTCTCCCCCTCATACCAGTCTCCAATGACGTCCCCTATGAGTCTTACTCACAAGCCAGATCTATCTCTACAGAAGGGCCCTCCAGCCTTCCTGCCAACACCTCAGCAAGTTGTACCCACTTCAAGTTCTCTGCATTCGCGACCTGATGCTAAGCTAGAACATTCAGGACACCGATCCGTTGATATGGTGCAGCTATTGACGGTAGGAAGATAAATTAACCAGCAGTGTCATAATACGTGGAATACTTTTGAAAGACACCAGAAATGTAAATATGTTTTTAAAACCATCTCTGTTTATGTTGTACAGAAATATCCTATTGTATGGCAAGGGCTGTTGGCACTGAAGAACGACCAGGCTGCTGTCCAGTTGCACTTTGTTTCTGGCAACACCATACTGGCCCAGCGCTCCCTGCCGCCCACAGAGGGAGGTCCTCTTCTCCGCATTGTCCAGAGGATGAGGCTTGAGGCTTCCCAGTTGGACAGTGTGGCACGCAGAATGACTGTAATTATTGTTTTTTTTCTCCCTCTTAAGTTCTGAAGTTTGATGTCGAAAATTGATTGTAAATTTATGAATGTTAGCCAATAACATGATTAACACCCAGTGGGATGTGTTTTTATGTTTACATTCATAAGACTTATCATTCATGGCAGGTGGAGAATGACTACTGTTTGCTACTGGCTCTACCCTGTGGTCGAGACCAAGAAGATGTCCTTGGTCAAACCCAAGCCTTGAAAAGTGGCTTCATCACCTACCTGCAAGCCAAACAGGCAGCTGGCATTATCAATGTGCCCAACCCTGGCTCTAATCAGGTCCGTTGTCACTGGAGCTTTTTTAGTTCTACCTTTCTGCCACTTTTTAACAATGAAGTATCATAAAGTTTTAGGCCCGTCTCTCATCATGTTGTTTTCATCTTTTGATCCACAGCCAGCTTATGTGGTGCAGATTTTCCCGCCGTGTGAGTTCTCGGAGAGCCACCTTTCGCGCCTGGCCCCGGACCTTCTCAACAGCATCTCCAGCATTTCCCCTCACCTCATGATTGTCATTGCCTCCGTTTAATTACCTCCATTTGTTTCCTAAAAAAAAGCCAACACCAGCCCTTTTCGACTCGTCCAGTTTTGTAAACTGGAACTGCCTCATATTTTGATGAGTTTGACGTTTTTAAAAAAAGAATCTAATTTCGCATGCACTAACCTTTTGTCCTTCACTTCACCAAGTCCTTAAGTGACTCAATGGCATCGAAATCCAAAAACTATACCTTTACAGAGAGGATCTGGAGGGTGGAAAGGGGATTTTTGATGATCATCTCTGATTTCTCATTTCATTTTTGCCATTTTTGGAGGTGTTGTGCATAGCCTTTTCTAATTCATAGCACCCATAAAGCTATGGATTGAGACTTTCCTATGGGATATTTTTTACCTTCATAAAAGTGATTGTGATTTTTTTTTTTTTTTTTTTTAAAGACAAACGATATGAAAAGTCATTGCACTATGTTAAGAAAAAATTGTGAACTTTGTACAGATTTGAGTATAAAAGGATGTTATGGAATTGCTCTTGTGATCAGCCATGCTTGTGCAAGATGAAAAAAAAAAATCATTGCCTGGAAAATGATCAAGAATCATTTCAGCCTGATCAATCATGCTTTCGCTCCTTCACCATCAGCCAACTTCTACGTCATTTCCGGACTCAACTCTCCATCCCGAAGTGTTCCCTGCCCCAGGAACTCATGAGGGGACGATTAGAGTTGTACAGTTTACACTCAATGCCTCAACAGGGGACTATATAAAGAATATTTAATTTGTTTATTTTTGTTTGCATCTTCTTTAAGCCTAAGGGTATTGTGGACAATTGTGAAACTGTAAATAGTATAAATATTTAAAGACTGAAGCAATGTGGAGACCAAGTGAATTATTTTACAAGACAGATCATCATGCTTTCTTTCTTTCTTTTTCTTTTTCTTTTTCATGGGCGGGAGCAAGAAGGGGGGATACTGGGAAGGATCTGTAAAGGATCCAGGAGTGATATTCAAGAAAAACAATATTTTTAAAATTGATTCTGTGCCAAAATGTCTTTTGCAAACTCTCAACACACGCAATGTATCTAAAACAAAAATTGATCAGAACCTATTTTCATATGTGACTTTGTATTTTGCCACTCAGAGGGCAGACTTGATTCCTTTTTTTGGTATTGATCATCAACCCGACTCTGTTACTACAGTGCTTTTACATTATGAAGTTGTATCCTCATTTTGCAGGAACCATTGTATGGTAGGGGTTGCATTTCTGTTTGTATTACTGTTCTCCTCCCTGATGTGGTCCTTTACTGCCCCCTGCTGTCTGAAAATCATCCTCTCGCATTTAAAGGACTGCATCCTGAGGTCATTGAAGCTGTGACTTCATGGCAGATGTGCTATAGCATGCTTTATTTTCAAATTTTAAAGGGTAAACTGAAATCATAACAGGCAAAGAATGTGACTTGAACTTGACATCATGCCGCTAATGGATGTGTTGATCATCTGTCTCCATTCCTCCCCTTAACTGTCTCCTTGAGCCAAGCTGTAAATACTAATGTCCTTAATCTGTGCTCTTGTGTATTTTTCCCCTTTATAATTGTCTTTCTTCAGGGTCCTTATTTTTGTTTTGTGCAACAAAACAAAGCAGTCTGAAAGAGACAGGAGATGAGGCGCTTGAAACCGATGCTGAAAGTAAAACCATGCTTGTCAGTTTTGTGGTGTAAATATTTCTATGACTGCAAGCTGAATACTCTCATGGTTATGTTGAAGGCACTTATAATTTTTGATAAACAAATGAGAAGAAAATGCAAAAAAAAAAAAAAACTTAAAACGGTGATTAATATGAAAACTGTCTTTTGATCGATCTTCATTTTGAGTGTATTTTGCTGTTCCTCCATGAGGACATTTTAAACTGTAAAATAAATGGTTGTTTAACTTACTTCTGAAGATCATTAAATGGTCCGTCACTCTTGGTTTGTGTTTTGGTCACTTGTTATGAGAAACTGAAGTTGTTTTAATGCACTAATGACTGTTGGAAAAATATGATCCAGACTAAAGCGAGGGCTGCAGGTTTGCATTTCAGCCGAGCAGGAGCACACCTGAACTGTCTTCACTCTGTGGTTTGTTGGATCAGGTTTGCTATGCACTGTTATTTATCGATCTAGATTGTTTTTGTGTGAGTTGCAATGGGTTGGACTGTTTGGTTTTATGGTGCTCAAATCACTCAATAAATACATTTGGAAAAACTCAGCAGCACTATTTCTTATGAAGCATTGCTGTTGAAATTTTCCTTTTTCTGTGTGCTTTGAGCGCCACAAGCAAAGAGCCATCTAGTTGAATTATACATCTCTACAGCTAACATCTCCAACATACAGGACAGAACTGAACGTGAACTGTCCCTTTAAGAAAGAAGACTTTTATCACTAATCTACAATCTGTTCACTGTCAGGAAGCTTTAAGTCTGCGCCTCTGCAACAGCTGAAACAGTGAAAGCACTTAACCTGATGTATCATTGCTCACTAGATTCAGAGCTGCAGTCCGTGCAGCAGTCAGAAGATGTCAGTGTGGGCCTGAACTACACTGCTGAGGTTCTCAGCTGTGACGCAGCTTTGTGAAGCATATCAGACTAAAACAGAAGTCAACTGTTACTTCAATTCACCATGAAAACTATTTCTTCTTTGATATTTTGGCCCTGACTTTATCTTCATCTGATTGCTTATTCCCTCGAACATTGTTAGTATGTTTTAAATTGAATGTGTCTAAGGGAGATATGCAGTCTTGGAAGCAAATAAGCTTTGCTTAAACCTTAGAAATACCTCTAGAGTAAAGTAAACATTTTGTCTTTGACTGACTTGTGTTGTTTTTGTTTGCAGCCAGCAAGACCTGAGTTTAATTCTGGTCAGCCACAGAAGGATATTGTATGCCTAAACATGTCTGTCTTGGTCAGGGAAGTTTTACTCTAAGTAATAGGAGGCATGGGTTTGCCGTCTCACTGCAGCGAGGCAACAAACTCTGCTTCAAGTTAGTCCAAAACTATAATAAATAATACTGGAATTGACATAAAAAAGACAATATGTCTACATATTAGAGTACCAGATGTGCAGAAAATACAATATTCAGAGCTTTCAGGATGATCTAGCAGGGCTGTTACAATATATATAAGATTTTCACTACATGATTATTGTGGCCAAATGAATTCACAACAGCAATAATATTGCAATAATTGAAAAAGAAAACAACAGTTCAATGCATCTAACTTTGTGTCCGTTGCTACTTTTTTGGCAAATTAATTTCAGAGAGAGTCTGTAACCAGAGCTGTACATAGGTTAGAAAAAGAATAATTACACTAATGGAGAGAGAAAAGGCAAACACATGAACTGATAAATAAAAAATTCACAAGGCCTAACGTGCCTTTAATACATGTCAGCTGAAACAAAATCTTTTGCAGGAAACGGAGAGTTTGACTGTGAGATCAAGTCTGATGAATAACCACATAGACTATGATTATTTATACAATATTATTAACACAATATAAACCTTTATTTTTTTATAAATAGCACAGTTATTATCACAACACTCGGTTTATCCATACTGGAGCGCTGTGTGAAATATCCAACAGAGCCTGAATGTCAATGTCAAATTCTAAAAATGCTTTCGTAGCTCAGTTTTTAGATCGGCATTCAAACGGCTGTGGAGCAAGACAAACGAGCGCCGTGGCTGTAGGAGCTGCAGTTATAGACTCATCCCTGAGGCAAACAGCTCCATGGTTTCTGTAATTTTAAGACCGTGGCTTGAACATTAGGGTTTCCGGCTGCGCCCGTCCAATTCAAGAGTACACTAGCCGACAGATTCCCCAGAGGGAGGGAGGCCTGCGGGGATTTAGTGGTGATTGGAATTGAGAACATTTGGTGGTCAGGGCTGCAGGATGTGCCATTATTTATGGACGTATTCCTCAGAGTGCAATTAATTAAAATCCAATGCAGGAGGCCTGTGAGGGGACACTAACTTTCTATACTAAACTCCTTAATATTCCTCATGAAAAGATATATATGTATCAAAACAACTGCCTGTAATATCTCATGGACTGTTGTTTTTCCATCTTCCTCCCACATGGCTGATGCACAGGGTCAGAAAGATGACACTGAGGAACAGCAGCTGCAGCAGCAGAAGCTGGTGATTGAGCAACCAAAGAGGGCCATACCCGGGCTTTACTCATTTTCTCTCTCCTGTCATTATGCCTACAGTAGAAAGAAAGGAGTGTGACCACGCTGAAGAGGTGAGGCACGAGTGATTTATAGTGCCCCGACAGGCCAAGACTTGGAATGTTAATTGACGCCCTGTTCGCAGCGTGAGAAGAAGCAGATCATACCCAGACAAGGAAGACTTCAGCAGGATTCAAGATATTCTCCTGCACGCCGTTCCCCCTCCTTCCCCAGATTCATACTTCTTCTAAGATTACAGCCTCTGCCTTTGAGCGATGGAGCGAAGTCGAGGAGTCGTGTGCCCTTATCCTTAAAGTAGACCTCATTCATATTTCTGAGCTGTTCCCATCTTCAATTCTTTGCCACAAGATGACTTTTTGAAAGCCCAATTTTAGCTGGAAAATGTAAAGAATGTTGAAAATTCAGAGGTTGGTTTTTTTTTCAGACGCTGATACGTGCTTGTTTTCTTGTTTGTGCCCTTCTGGCATTGAGCTCCCTGCATTCCATGCTGCTGTTTGGACAATTTGTTCTTACATGAGAGAGCAGGATAAAACCGAGTAAAAGGGATACTTTGATTAAAAGAAACAACAATTGCTTTGATTGCTTTGCTGCATATATAAAAGGGTTTGAATGAAGTTGTCTGTGATGCACGGGCTCTGGAAAATTCCCGTTTGCATGTTTTTGTTTAGGTATTTTCCTACTATATGAATGACACCATCAGTAAGGAAAGTTACAGAAAAAGCTGTTGGGAGTCACAGGAAGGGTTTTTAAATGAACTTCTGCTCAACAGATGGTTGCCAGACTGCTCTTGTTGCCAGAAACCAATGAAGGCCTTAACCTTCACAACCAGAGGCACCAGTAATGTCGCCTTTTAAAAAGTCCTGAGGTGCTTCACCAGTCGGTTTTTTTTTCTCTCTCACTCTGCAGACTTCTGAGCCTGAAGCCTGGCGTGTGCTTGAAGCTGAAGACTTGAAATGATTTGGCTCACCTCCGCCTACAGCCAGCTGCGTGGGAGAACTGTGATACAGCAGTGTTGTGATTTGTTCCAGGTCAAAGACATTTGGAAGCTTTTGTGTTGTGTGGACAATGACTTCCTCGTGTGATGCTGGAATTCAGGCTGTTAATTGCAGTTGGAAGCTGGAATATGGGAATGTGCATCAGGCTTTCTATATAGAGGGGATTTTCAGTGCTATTGTTGAATTTTTGTTTCTCACAGTATATATATATAAAGTTCTTCAAAATATATGTTCCATCATTTTTACCTTTCAAAAAACTTTAAGCAGACATTTGTCAGCTGGTCTCTTATAGTAAAGACTGTATTAATAGATTTTATGTATATTTTATATTTGGCCTAATTTGTATGATGAAAAAGTATAGAAATGCATATACTTTAATTAACTGTAAAAAGCATAATGCATACTAAAGAGGTATACTTATTTTTTTTAGGTAGTTAAAATGTTTTTTAAAAAAGCAAACAAAGGCCAGCTTGTCCCAAAATCCCATTTTTTAAATGAACAAAATAAATAAAACACAGACATCTTTGTTGTATCTATTTTTCTTTCTTCCTTCTATTTATTTACCTAAATCATGTTTTGTGCATGTGTGTGCATGTTGGTATGTGTGTGCATGTTGGTGTG
>CAFUXE010001540.1:170742-184751 GCA_903364295.1 Serranus cabrilla | reverse complement strand
GTGTGTGTGTGTGTGTGCAAGCCAGGGAATATCAACAATATCAGTCAAGACTGTAAGACTTTTTAAAATTCCAGTTCACATCAATGTTGATCCTTGACGAGAAGAATTAAGATGTTCTTTCATGTGACTCTACTTTTATTTTGAAAAACCCCGAATAACCTATTTAATTTTTTCATTTTTGTTTTAATTTCCCAAATGTGCCGACTGTGCTACTTTCAATCCATTAATCTGCACATACACTGCATGGTTTACTACTAGTACTGGTACTAGTGTTATCTATTTGACTTGTTTAGTGAGGACTGACTTCTGCTGTCCAACAGGTTAGCACATTGTTTGTGTAAGCTAATTGATAATAATGAAAGGACAACGTGCAGGGATGGTTAGTTTATTCAAAAGACACGTTTAAACCTGTTAAACTTGTTTGACAAAATTATATTTAACAATAACGATGAACTTTGACTTGCTTGTTGTGCTGCAGATTTGTAATGGAGGTCACGACCTGGACTGACATTAAGTAACAAGGTTTTACTCTCTTTATTCTTTCATTTCAGCAATTCATTAGTTAGAATTCATAAAAGTACAGCTCCCAGGACATTTTTCCAAGAACAGTTTCTGTCCTCCAGCCCAAGGATGGAACAAGCACTGATTTTGGAACAGGAAACAAAGTGTTTTCCATAGTGTTGCATTTTGAAATGAAACAACCACACTAATGTGATAAGGTACTGTAATACTGAATGTGGTACCAGCGAGTAGAAGAGGCAAAGTTCATGTAGATACATAAACACAGGCTCTATCAGGTAATATTCTTTTTATTGCAAAGCATTGTCTGTAAAATTCCTACTCATTTATCGGTTTTTAAACACTCCTTAATGCACTTCAACTTTCAATCTATCTTGTAACCCTGTAAATAGGTTGTCATGCAAACAAAGCTGAGCTATACGTAAAGTGAGAATGCTTCTCCAGGCTGAATATGAAAGGTCAGCATCAGGCAAACACCACTGAATGAGATGCAATGATGTGATCACTCCGCTTTACAATGGACGACGGTTAGAAAAAGATCAAGTGACTGATGGGGTCACAGTACACGTTAGGTGTGGACAGGCAATGCTACAGCTATATGGCCTCACCCTGGTGACTCAAGCCTCATAAACACAACACCTTCCTCTGACATCATGCCTTCGTGCCCCAGTTGCAATCTGATATCTGCGATGTAATGCGTGAGCTTTCATACTCTATTTCTCACTTGCGTCATTTGGTTTCGTAAAGGTCGTGTTGTGAGACGGAACTAAAAATAATATGTAAACGTGACTTATAGAGGTTTTCTATCTGCAGTTTTATAGATGCAAATAAGGTGCTCTAACTTAAGACACACTCACCAGCATGCTCACCAATCTATAGGAGACAAAATTTAGCTATTAGCACATTAGCACGCTTAGTGCTGAGAGTCTGAGGCTGTAAATGAGTTAACAGTTCAACCAAATGTCTAAACTGTTGTAATAGAGTTGTAAGCTGCAGACAAATCAAGTGTGCTAATATGCTAACAGCCTGATTTTGCCTTTTGAGCACTTTGGTAAAATTCTGCGGCTAAAACTTCAACTTGGCTCACCCACGATGTCTGTGTGTGCACACAACTAGACTGTGTAAAAAAAAAGTAGAGTCACCCATTGGTTTGTGGACTACCAGCCTTGAGTTTTTGGGCGTCGCCATCTTAGTTTATTGGAGCCAGAAGTGACCATATTTGGACAATAGGGTGGAACTGGGAGTATTATACAGGTTACTAGCTTGGTGGGGCACGGTACAATTAGCATTGCATATGCTGAGTTAACAGCTATAGCTAGCTAGCTTGATAACGCAACCATAATTCATGTCAACTGTGATATGAATCGGGATGCTAAATTTAGCTAGCGAAAAGCAGCTTTATGCAAAATGTGGCGTACTTACAATTACTTTCATGAACTGATTGTTAACATTCATTTACGCATTTTCTTTTTTACGCATTTCCGTCAACTGGCTCTGAGTGAAATTGCATGTAAGCTTAACAGGAATTTTATCCAAACGCATCAGTGTAGACTTGTTTTTTTTGTGTTTTAAAAAAAGAAATGCTACAGAAACACATTTTAAAATAAAACAATCAAGCAGACGTTTACAGTAGGTAAGATATACTGTCGATTTATATTTATTTAGTATGAGCACCAGTTAAATCCACTGCCATGGCCCATGCATTACAATGGGACTGTGTGGATTACTTGTTCCATTCCTTCTTTCCCAGAGTGGCAGGGTTTGGGTCGTGATCTGGCTCCAGGGAGATGAGAAGTTGATTTGTGGTTCTTTCACTCTTTCGGGATAATAAAAGACAGGCTTGTGAGTTGTCCTCTTTTTTTCATTCTCTATCTATTTTGGATTCAACCACTCTCTCCGCCTCCAGAAGCCAATCTGTCAGCCAGTGTGAATAAGTGTGAGAGACTTTAGATTGTGCCTCGGGTGGCAAAACTGGACACGGGTCACTTGAAGTGGGTGTATGTTTGAAAACAGTGTGTGCATGGGCCTGACTCATTCTGAACGAGGTTTCCAGAGGTGGGGTGGAGGAGGACAAAGAGCTATTATGCCAGTCAGGATGTGTTGATTGTTCAGTGAGCTCTGCCTGCACAGCGCTCAGGGAAAATGATGGGGTTGGAAATTTTTTAAGACTGGAAAATGCGAAAGTGGAATTAAGGAAGAGATAAAACACAAAGGAAGGCATTTAACGAGGACAATCTGGATTCCTCAGCAGTGTGCTTTTCCATCCTGCGTCTGTTTGTGTTTGTTGGACAGCTAATTGTTCGGTCTCTGCATTGCTGGTTTTTTGAATCTCCTCTGCTCAGCATCCAGGGCACTAACAAGCTATAAGCTGTTTACAAGAATATCGCTGCTGCCCTCAAACCTCAACCATGTTATGATTTATGGAAAGCTGTGGTCTCACCAGAGATTTAGGCAGTTACCAAAGTCTACTTTCACATAGATTTATGTCTTGGTAAGTGACTCTGGGGTCTTTTCAGTTGTTTAAACTGGAACATTGTGCCTCTGACAATAGTAATAGTTGGCCATTTTACATTCTTAGAGAAGATTGGTTTAAGTTATTCTTATTTCCCAGATTGACCTCTGAGGAAATAGCTTTGTGTGTTTTTTACATTAAGAAGACATATTTCTAAGCACAGACCAGCCACTAGTGTTTTGAATCCATGTTTATCAGGTGACTGAACACTTCTTTTGTGGCTTATAAAGAAACGTGGTAGAAAATAGCCATGCCAACAACGGAAAACCACAGTGTGCATCGATTTTTAGAAAGCAGTTGCAAATTTATTCTGTTATTTTTTTAACTATTAAAGCAGGAACTAGGAATAACTTTGTAAATTAATACCAAGCCACTCTCCGATGTGTTCTGTGGATTCTACCTGACACCAGGATTACATCTGGGCCAATCAAGCAGCCTCCTCTGTGGCCAAGAGCTGAAGTCAGTGCAGAGCTGCCTTAAGGTGCAGTTCCAGTAATGGTTAGCAGATGCAGCCTCTAGAAGATCTCACAGCGGTGAAACCCATTTTAAAAGTCCCAGTTTTCCTGTCGAAATATCATGGGAACTGTTCTCCCCTGAAAGCAACCTAATACGTCCCCTGTGCAGCAGCAGCAGCAGCAGCTGTTTTGTAGTAAACAGCGCCCTCTAATGGCTGTCGTAATTACGAAGAACGCCGAGGCAGAAGTGATGTTATGAGTGTAAGAGCAAACACAGAAGAAACGATAAATTATTTAAAGAACTGCAAGTGCCATTTGGGGAGGAGTAGATGAGTCAAACAAACCCAGGACTTTGACCCAGGAGACAGTGTTTGTGTCCTGTGTGAAACCAAAAGGCAACTGTGTAATTAATATGTATGTAGCTTATATGCTTAGCTATGTCACGTCGATTTATTTAACTTTTTTAATCTTTTGCTGTGCTTGCTACTTAGTTTTCATAACCTTAAGCAAGTAGTATTGTTGCCTAAATGTGTTTAGATGTGAGGATGTGTTGATCTCTGCCGCATGTAGGGGCGCTCGTTGTGAAAAATGCCCCCGTAGGTTGTATATGAGGATAGGAAAAAACAACCTGAAGTTAGTCTTAAATAGTGTTGCTTAACTGTCTCGTGTCTCAGTCGTCAGCCATCATGGTTTCTGCTTAAGCTTCTTGTTTCGCTTCAGCTCAGATGATTTATTGAATACAAACTGAGTTCCAAAGAAAACACTCAGATCATGAACTACGGATTATTAAGTTCCCAAGACATAGTTTCAGGAAAGTTATGTTGCTGCTGATGTTATCAAATGTCACTCTTTAATGCTTTGAACACCACAAATGTAATTCTAGTTAGCTTCATTGTATTTTTGTGGTGGCAGGAATCTCACAGATGATATCTCAAAGCCTCCGTAGATAAAACTGAATCTGTCTGCATGCCTACACCCCATAAGGGTATGTGATGAAATATGTGTTTTTATTTTTTTCAAGTGAACTGAAGACATAAAAAGTCCCTCAAGAGACCTATGAGGGACACCAGTGATGCTAAAACAGTGTGTTTAGACATGGACATTCATGATCACCAGAGGATGAATCCAGATTTTTGGTGATAAATTGACATCATGAGGCTAACTTTTTGGGTTTTAAATTATACGAAACATACGGCCATGACATTTGGTACAAACATGCCTTGTTTAAAGATGAAATATCCTACTAATTTAGGTGATTACCAGATTTTTAAAAAACAGGAAATTCAGAGAAACCAGATCACGAAAATGCCTCTAAACTCTTTTTATAAGGCCGACTTTGAGATTTGGGCTGGTGAAACAGTTGGTAAGACCGGACGAATCCCCTCAGGAACATGTGTGGGCTGGTATGACACAAAACAAAAATATGCACCTCAAATATTCACAGTCATTAAGAAGCTTATTTTCTCTTTTATTTCCATCTCACGCCCACGTGCGAGCAGGCAGACCTCGTCAGCCTCACAGGTGCAGAGAAAGACTTGCTGTGGTATTTGGTGTTTGTTGAAAGAAACCAACAAGCAAGAACAGGTTCTCGGCGAAGCGCGCTTGACAGACAGGCCTTAGAATGAGCCGCCGCTCCGCAAACAGCTGTGATGCTCATCGTGCCGCTGAATCACCTTCACCACAATCACCAAAAAAAGCAACTCCCTCGAAGCCAGTGTCCAGTCACTCTCTAATAGTAATGTCTAATTAAAGAAGCAAGCAGGTACATGAATGCACCCGCCTGCACTGTACGTGCTCACACATGTACACATGCAAGCATGTGCACACACCCTGCATTCCCACACTTGAAACTATGGATGTAACAGCTGCAGGCAGGCTGCATAAACAATGCAACGCGACATGTCTTCTGACTGCCCGGCAAGTGAAAGTGAACATGTGTGTTCATAGTAATTTGCCATCTGGAGGGTCAGTTTAGGTGTGTTTATGGTGGCAAAAGGCTAAAAGACTCGGGAAGTTTTATGCCTTTCTGGTGAAGACAGCAGTTGTGTGGCAACACCCGAGCGCCTCTGAAAACAAGGAAGTAAAATGATGCTATCTCGTATGCAGGCAGTTTAGATCTGCCCACACACAAACATGACTAATTTTACAATATCAAGTGATTTTTAACTGTTTTGTCATTCTCATTGGCACACCCAGGCATGGATTAAATTTCAAATATTTCTACCTATTCTTACATTTCCATACTGTAATTTCTTTCTCTCTCCTACAAAAATGTAATGCACTGGAATTTATATGCTACAAAATATGACCAATCTGTTTTAAACACTGTTTTCATTCTTGTCAGCATATAGAAATAAATGGCAGATAAAAATGTGATGGCTGACACTGTTGAGATGTTTTTGGTCTTAGAACAGAAGCAGTTTAAAGATGCATTTCTGCATCTGCAGATGCATTTTTGTTGTGATTTAATGACACAATATCTCAGATATGATGACCTTTTAAAGCCAGTTTGCTTGCAAACAGTAACGTTAGCTTGGAGTTTTGTTCCTGGTGAATGCAAGTCAAATATTAACATTGTAATAACATTGCAAAACAGAACTATTTCTTTAGGTTTCTGCACCAAAACAACTTGGTTAGGGTTAGGAAATAAGGACAGGGTTGTAGTAGTTCTAACCGGCACAAGTACAGGATCTCCTCCAGGGTTTATAGCTTTTATGCTAGGTGATAGAAGAAAATGTTGTACACATTTCAGTGCATTCATTTCTGTAGGAAATCCTGAATGGTAACCACAGGAATTTCATACTTGCAAAGTGGAAACTGCAACAGTAATTAAACAATAGCACAAAAGGACTCTTCACTGGAATCAAGAATGTTATTAAAACCAGAACTACGACTACAAGTTCTGCAACTCTACAACTGCTGCAGCTGTGGCTACTGTGCTGCCTTCAGGGCTTTCTTTATTAACAATTACATATTAACAATTATCTTGAAATAGTCCCACAGACATGAAGGAGGGTATGCCCCCTCAACTGCACATCCTAGCATTGTCGGGACACACACACACTCACACTCACACACAGCTGTCCCAACACTTTCACTGGCATAACAGCCCTTGGAGTCAGAGTTAGACATACCATGCCTACCTCAGCAAACCACAACCCGCTGTGGGGAGGTGGGCTCCTACCACCAGGACAGGTGCTGCTGTTATGACATCACAGCCTACTGTGGGTGGGTGCTCCCCGAAAAGCTCTCAAATATCCAGGACAGAGCAGCGATGACAGCTACAACTGTGAGATAATGGGGATATAATAATAAAGAGTGTGACCAACAATACGAGTGCTAGCGGCGATGCGTCTCTTTAGCAGCAGTTGAGATTAACTGCAGCCATGACAGAGATTTGTGAGTCATGCGCCGCTTCCTGGGATCACAAAGAAAGGAAATGTTCCATGAAAATGCATGAATCATCCTCGACACCTCAACTCATTACATATTTAATATCATTTATGGCTGCCCTACTGTTCAAATAACCAACCAAAGAGCAGCCCAGGACGTTTCACAAAAGAGTTTCAGTTCTTGCAGGCAGGTTTCACAAGTAGATATTTTGTGTGAGCTCTGCAATCGTAATTCCCATGTTGTGTGAACATAAATAAGTAGTTTAATATGTCAGATTCTTGGCAGAGTTGGCAGTCCTCTGTTTGCCTTCAAAGGAAGTTGTGCAGCTTGGGCATCTGACTGAGCAGGATCAACAGTGAAGCATGAAACTCTGCTCTGTGTTGTCAATCACCTGTTGATAATTGCTACTGGCAGGAAGCGTGGAGGGAGGAGGGGAGCGGAAACTACAAGTGTTTATCTTACTGTTGATCTTTAAACTTACCTACCACAGCTCTAACAGAGGTGCCTTTTTTAGGCAAGTCAATTGCAGATTTTACTTAGTCAGCTGGACTGAGAGTAGCAATTTAAGATTCAGTCACTGAGCTGTTGGAAGGTCTTTGCTGTGTGTCATGCAGCTGAAAGGACACAGACTGTCAACAGTATGCTTGACCATATATTTTTTTTATATATGTATACTTGTAATTGTTTTTGTATGTGTGTTGCAAGGCCTCAACCCCTTCTGGGAACCATTAACGACTTTTTTTTTTTATCTTGCCTTAGTTGTGTGATGTTGTAGCTGGTGTTGCCAGGGGAAGGTGAAATGAAGCACAAGGTTGAAGGATCTCAGATTACGAGTTGATTTACAATCCACTCCTCACTCATGGTCATGAGCTTTGGTTAATGACCTGAAGAATGGTGTCGTGGTTACAGGCGGCCAAATTTAGTTCTCTTTGCAGGGCGAGGACCTCAGAGATCCAGAGGGAGCTTTGGAGTAGAGCTCCCTCCTGACAATAGAGACCATGGGAGGTGGTGGCGTCTTGGTAGGAGCAGGAGAACATGTCTGGAAAGAAAGAAATCCTAGTTGGCTTGCTTAGCCTTCTGCCACTGTAGTGGACTGGGATTATCGAAAGAGAATAAAAGTATTGGTGCAGCGTGTTCAAGGGAATTTAAAATCGGGCCTAAAATAGAACCCTGTGGAGTGCCACTAAAGAGGAAGATATTAAAAACAGGTGTCGTGGCGGATAAATGAAACTTTTTGATCTATTGTATTGAAATGGTATTAAAAAAAAAAGTCGCCTGACTAAAAAACATGAATGTGTGCACAGAATGTTGAAGCTCATTTTCACACACTCCTCGTACAAACACACCACTCCATTTCCTCCTTCTCTCCATCCCATCTGATACCAGTGAGCCCAGTAGGGTCATCTGGAACTGAACCAACAGGTGGCTTTCAATGGAGGCTCTCAGCAGCGCAGGCTCCCTCCTCCCCAGCCCCTCCAGGAATCCACCTCAACTTTATTCTAAGCTCTGTCTCCTTTTGCTCTTTCCTCTGCGCCTCCTTAAACGTCCACAATGGCCTTTAGGCTGGCGGTCACTCGATATGGAAGGAGGAGAGGAAGGAGGCGCCTGAAGGAGCAGGTCATTCTACTTGGGTGAGCAAATGGGAACATCTGCCACTCCAGTGTGACCCGCGTCTCCAATAAAAAAAACACGGGAGGCGTCGTCTGAGAATATGAGCACGTTCCAGCTCAGGGCATCGGAATGCTGAGATAATGTTGTGATAAGGAGCTGAATGAATCATTCGGTGCATCCATTCTGCCTTTTTCACCCTGCAGGGGAGATCAGTGTACTCTTCAAGGTCAGTTAGCTGGCTGGTAACGTGGAGGAGGAGGACGAGGAGGCTCTCTCTTCAATTTGAGTTTTTATCATATGTGCAGGAGAGTGTGGCAATCTTTAGCTGGTCCATGTCTGCGATCACTGTCTCTTCAATACAACACAAAAAGGACATTTTCAGGATCAACAACCAACAAGCCTAATGTCAAGACCTAAAACCCAGGAAAAAAGCAGAATTAAATTAGTGGTTTGAGCTATGCTTGAATTAGGATGTGGTAAAAATGCCTGAAATACTGTCTCTGGTTAAGATACGCTCCAGACAGTTTTATGTTTCCTGCTGTCAGATAAACCATCAATCATCGATAAGTAGGTTGCTATCAAGTGTCTTATTGAAGTTGAACTAAAGATGGTGAAAAAACGTGCCGGCACTTGCTCTTCTTTCAAATCTGTGATATTCCAGTGAATACCGTAATTATTAGTTTCATCATGGACACATTTCAATCTGACTTAGTTAGCATCACACTTTTTACTTAAACATATGAATTTCACTTCTACATCCCCGATTCCTCGGCCCTGTGTAAAACGTTAATAAAAACATCGAATTCAGAGTGTGCAGATTTACAAAAACATAAACAACAAAAAAAACTCACTTTGAAGTGAAAATGTTAGACATCTAATACCCAAAGACTTAGAAGTACAATTGCTCAGTCAAGATTAACTCTAAGAAAATGTATAAACATACATCAAAAACCACATTCAGTACCAATCCAAGACAAATACTGTAGGGGGCTTTGGCCACTTATGTTGGATTGATGGAATAATTTGTCTTAGTTTACACAAGTTCCCACAAATTTACCATATTTCTGTTGAAGGGAAACTAAACCAGTTTAACACATCAAGTATATTTGAGTGAAAACCATGAAACAGATGTATTTGGCTCTGGAGGAGCTTTGTCGAGTAATAAAAAAGGGACAAATAATAGTTGTATTTGAAGTAGTATTTATTCATTTGACCTAAAATTGGCACAACAATAAGTCACATTACAGTCACATGACTATTATCACATGCAAAATTCAGATGAAGGGCAGGAAGTGCTGAATCTATATCTGCATTAATTGGAAATGGAGGAAACTCTTGTTGTATCTGATCCACACAAAATGAAAATATAAGTGATTTTTCCCACAACTTGATCGGTTTTCCTGGCGTGGATGCAACAGACTTTACAAATGCCCACGCAGGTGGCCATTCCCAACAGGTCAACCATTCCCAGAGATCTGCTGAAACGCCATTAAAAACCCGGGTCACGGCTCAGAAACATGGAGGTGTCACAGCATATTGTAATTGCATCACAATATCAACTTGAGGCCTGTTTAATGCAGCACTTTAATGTTAACATTCAAGCTTGAACAGCAACAATAGTGAAGAGTTTCCTTCATCGGGACAAGATCTTGTAAAAGAAAATGTACACCAACATTAAAATGTACTTGCTTCAAAGAATTCAAGAGGCTTCCACCAAACGGTGCATTTAACGAAAGCTTTACTGAAGTGGCTAACAAAACATATACGGCTCTGAAAAGACTAACAAAAAGTGAAAACCATAAAAGGCATTACAGGCTCAACTTTGAGCGTACGGGAGATTAATCTCAGCATCAGCTGTCACTGAATGTTTCCTTTCACCAACGGCCTCTTTAACTGTTTGAAATACAAATGACCACACTGCAGCCAACCACACACGGTCGGTTTACATTACAACTCAACACGTAGGTCACACATGCCCTCCAGCTTCCCACCCTCTCACCTCAACACACACACACCAGGGCCACATTACCACCAACATTTGCTCATTACCACATACACACATTTGTATGCATAATATATACAACTTACAGATGTCTCCCATGTATGTTGATTCACGAAAAATCCAGCTGCCGTGTGTGTGGCTTCCCCGGTGACTGATGCCGTATTAGCACTGTGTGGTTTCAAGGTTGTTCAAGGTAGCGTGGATGAAAATTCACAGTGATCGTTATCTTTCGTTACCCTGCGAAGTGTCCATGCTTAACGTAGCTCCCATTTGCAATTCATTTGTACAAACCTGATGTACCGTGAACCTGTGCTCTTAATCCCCCTACGTACCTTCTCATGTAGCCGTAAATCTGACAAGGCACATGGAACTACTTTCTCATGCCAGGTCCTGCTGGATCAACAGGATCAGGTGTTGTTTTTTGAGGGGGCGGTTATTTGCAGGAGATGGAAGCGCCGGGCTATATAGCTAATCAGACTAACAGATGAGCCAATATCCTGTTCTCACATATGCTGGCCTGGGCCACACTTGCTCCGTGTGTTTGTGTGTGTGGGAACAATGGCCCTGCTGTTTGCCCATCCACCACTGCTGCTGTAGTTGCCTTACACCTGTGCTTGACAGCCCCCCCTCCCCTTAACACACACATAACCCCAACCTACCCACCACCACCCCCTCAGCCACACACCCCAGTCCACTTTAGTTCTCAGTTTACATCCTGCATTAGCTTTTAGTGCTGCACTACAAAGAACAATGCATATTCAACAGGCTTAGCAGGACGGATAACGCACATGTGGCCCTCTGGCAGGTCTTACGGTTTCATATCAAAATGGAAAAGGGACGATATCAAAGGTTTTCTCACTCCCCCCACCACCATCCCACCACCATCCCCATCATTACCTGAACCTATAACAGAGTAGCAGACCTCCCCCTCCCACAACCGAGGACGAGGAGGTGTGAGAGGATAAAGGGAATGCGAGGACGGCTGTGGAGGCGAGAGTGGGCGGGTGAGCGGTTGGGTTTTTAGGGATTCAAAAGCTCACAGAGAGCCACGGCGTTCTTCTGCGGTTTGAGGGGGGCCTTTGTGAAACTGGAGCCCCCAGAAAGCACGGGGGTGGTGGGGGGAGATGCAGGGAGGGCACAGAGGTCTGGGATACAGCCCCGGCCAGCAGAGAGCCTCCTCTTTTCCCGCAGTGTCAGCGTCACAGGTGTGTGAACAACAATGTGTGTTTGAGGGAGAGAGACCCCGTGTCCAATCAATGACACACTGTATTGTAATCATGTATTGTGGGGACAAGGCTGGCGCTCAAAGGTAAACACCGCTGGGAATGAACTCCTAAGAACCAGGTACTAGCCTCTGGCTACAGCGCTGCGTTCACTGACACATACAGGATGGGGGAGAGAGGATTTGGAAAGCCAGATGTAAAGCACAGCTTCTCCTTATCGTTCCCATAGCAGTTGCTCAACATTTTGCCATAGTAACACTGGGCAACAAATAATAAAAGTAAGTCTGATAAAGCTTGACAGTGAATTCCACTCTGCTCCAGTTGCTAGGTAAAGGACTTTTCTTAATTCCCCATACTGGACTCCCCCACTCCCACTCCCACATACCCTCCTGGGACTGAAAAACCAGATTAAACTTTGTTTTGTTCATAACTTGACCACTGTCTGTCTACAGGGTTGGCGGGGTGCAACATTTTTGGGATATTTCCCATAAATTATGACGGGCTATCAGTAGGCCAGCTGTACTCTTGAATTCTGGTATTCAGAGTTGCTATTATGCTTATATGAATACATCTCTCTCCGCCTGTCACAATGATTCTACCTCTGTATGTGGGGATGCTCAGAACAAAGGGACGTCAAGTAAAAGCGGCTCCCGCTCCTTTTCCCTCCTCGGGTCCATTCAATGCAGCAAACAATTCTAAATCAATATCTCCATGCAAATGATGCAGTTGCCCGGCAGGCTGCTTTATAGCCAGGTAGACAGAACTGTAACCAGCGTTACGGTGCATTCAAGTGCCCCCTGTAAACTCCATTACTTTTGAGATTTGAGAAGAGTGGCTGATGAGTTCGTACTTAAAATGACAAGACAATGTAGTGCAGATTAGGTCTGTTCATTTATTACCAATTAATACGTCAGTTATTTCTGGGATTTAAGAATTAATAGTTAATCAAATGTCAAAGACGGTGAAAACTACAACACATTACAAATCCAAATCCCAAGAGGACATCTTCAAACTGCAATAGAAAAATGAGAGGAAAGCAAATATTTGCCATTATTGCTTGATAAAGTACTTAAACTCACATATCCTGATAGAATGTTTGTATGATATCTCATGAAATATGACGTTATATTTCATGCTCGAAGAGGTCATAGTTTAAAACACATGGTTAATGTTGTGAAACAGAACTACTTGGTTTGTTTAGGCACCAGAACGACTTGGTTGAACGTAATTTACAACATAACTTAATTCACTAACTTTTTTCTTAAAATGCTGTTTTTAATTAGGTATTTGACTGATCAGCTGATCACTACTGTGCAGAATCTGGCTTGAAATGTGCAAGATGGCATAGTTTGGCTTCACTTTTGCATACTGGAAGGAAGTGAGATGCCTATGTATATACAGTGTATGATTATAACAGCCACTGGAGGTGGACACCCAAATAAGAATGACAACATTGGTTTTAATAAGCTGTGGTTCATGCTGGTTTACAAAACTGAATTTTTCTACAAACTATGGTGGTTTACTTTATGTTGGCATGAGTCTAAATAGTGGATGAGAACAGCCTTGCTGATGAACAGACTAACTGATTAATTCAATGGTTTCAACAGTAGTGCAAAACATATTTACACATGTTTTATAGGATCGACAAATATTAATGTAAGTCCATCCATCCACTATCCTTAGCGGCCTATCTCCAGACTATCACAGGGCTGACACATAGAGACAGACAACCATTCATGCTCTCATTCACTCCTACGGACAATTTCAAGTCTCCAATTAAACCCAAGCTGCATGTTTTTGGACTGTGGGAGGAAGCTGGAGAAAACCCACGCTGACACAGGAAGTTAATGTAACTCTTCCATGAACTTAATCTTTTATTTAAAGCAGTGGGCCGACCTCAGTGCATGGGCACCAGTTAGTTAAACACTTTTTTTAATAGCATGAACCCACATTTGATGTTTCTATGAATACAATAGAAAGAAAGGAGGAGAAAACCACCTATAAGTCTGAATTCATCATAGTCTATAATATCATCTTGATCCTGCATTTGTTGTTTCCCTGCAGAAGATCGTGCACCATGCATGAAAAGTTTGGCGTTTACTTATATTACACACAGATATGATTGCATTGTTTCTGCAAAAACACAGACATGCATCAGACAGTACCTGGAATTATAACTTTCACGGCTTGTTCATGTGTGTTCCCAATTTGCTTCGAATGACGAAAATTCCGACTGTCCGTGAAAGTTGCTAAAGTTTCTCATGCGCCACTATCTCTCTCTCCACCCCCTACAC
>CAFUXE010001540.1:148634-170717 GCA_903364295.1 Serranus cabrilla | reverse complement strand
AGAGAGAGAGAGAGAGAGGGGAAGGAAAAGTTTGCCAAATGGATTTCTTAGCCGGAATCAGACCTTTATTATTTTCATATGTACTTATTAACGGCATACTAATTACATTGCAGACTAAAGAAGGTGAGTGTCTCTTTAAAATAAGTTCCCTAAAGTTGCTTCTGAAGCTCATTCCAGTTAAAGTTTGCTGAAGTGAGCCGCGCGTGCCATGCGGGGAAACTCCTTTTAGAAACTTTCAAATCAGGAAACTTACTTTCTAAAATGTTGTGACAGTCGTTTAGTCACTTAAAGTCGTATTGCATGAAATCCTTTTGATTCTATAAAAGTGTTTCTTGTTGCAGTTGCATATTTGAGTCATTAATACTGAGTTGAGAGTGTAGGCAGCATGTGCGCAGCTCCAAACTTTGTAACACCAGCAGGTGAATTCTGGAGAGAGAGTGCAATTGGTGTCCTTTTTTATTTTATTTCATTATATTATTTATATTCATTATTGCAAAGTAAAAAGCCAGAGTTTTAACAACCTTTACTTTGAAGGTGCCAGTTTTGTCAAATAGATTGGTAATTCCCTCTTGTAAACTATGAATATTATGCAGGGAATTTAAAATCAGTGTCATTTGTCTTTTTTTCTTTTTTTTAAGAAACATGTTTCCATGATTTAGGAGTCACAATTAGTCTTTTCTGATGAGCAAAATGTTGTTTCTCATGTACTGACGGAGTTCTCCTGTCTCCACAGAGGTGCTTCTGGATATGAGGGCAACAGGAGGTGAACTGGGCTGGCTGACATGGCCCGTGGACCAGGGGGAAAAGTCTGGGGTGAGTAGCGCTCTGACTTCTCCTCCAGCTCCCACGTTCCCACTTGGAATTTGCCTTTAGGATAAATCCGCATGGAGAAAATGCACAGTAAAGGGCCCCGGCTGAACCTTGAGCCTCCGGTGCAAGAAATATTTGACCATTTGACTTGTGTGGTTAGCCTCGTGTGTATACATGTCAGGTGGCTATAAAATCTGGCAGTTAGAGCCTAATGGTTGTGGAGTATGGATATGAGAAGAAGTTGCTATCAGGAGCTGCCTGCAGTGCATGTCTGGGCTGCACCAGAGCTTCAGGCAGACAGAATAGCTGCTAGCTCTGAACTGGGAATACTTGTGGCTTCTTGTGGTTTCAAGGCTTCAGCTCCAGAATTGTATGTTAGAGAGCAATTAACTTTTAAAGTTTGCAGCATGTGGTACCTCTTTTTAGTGGGGGAGGGGTTTTTAGATGCAGCCAATCAGTCAGAGCTACCTTTTCCCTTAAACCAGGGTCTGCACTCAGAGATGCATCTAGATAATCGTGACATTATTGCACCCAAATGCTGCGGTTATCTCTTCGCCAGTATACAGGAGACATGTGTGCCTTCTTCCATATTGCGGTTTCAAAGTAATTGACCAGTCAGGCTCATGCAAATTCACTGTAAATAGCCTCATTTTATGTGCTGATGACTCAAAGGCATGTGCAGACGTGCTTGTTCCCAGTGGCTCACCCAACTTCTAAAGAGAAGTTTCACTGCGTTTAAATCACCACTTTGACATTTAAGTTTCACTTTTTGCACTAATACGTATCAGGCGTTGTATTTTCTTAGGGTTTGGATCTCATGGAACTACCATCACTTATGATAATTATTATTTCAAGTTTTAAAGGCCCTCATATAAAAAAAATATCCACCAGCTGTTTAATAGAGGTGTAAGCTCTGCTGCTGAACATCAGGTTTATACGTGGAGCCACACACTCAGCCAACAAAGCACATTCCTTTAATTAATAGCTCGGTGGCTACATGCAGAGAGCAAACCACAAACTCGGCCCCTGTTGGGGCCAGTTGTTCCTCAAGAGCCAAGGTTACGTTAAAACATGCTGTCACTTTTAAAAAAATATTTGTGGCAAACGCTGTTTGGGGTCGATGCCAACAGTAGCGACAGCTCGTGAACGGCTGAATTGCTGAAATAATTTGGTATTTTTGCAATGCCAGAAATGTTTCTCACACACGGTCCTTGAGGTTTTCTGTATTGTTTTGCAGTTAGGGCTCATAAAGTGGAGTCGTCCATGCTGTAGAAATGTATTATGGCAGTGAAGGATCGTAAAAATATTCAGGGGGAGTAATTAGCATTACACCCGGGCTGTTTTTGCTCACAGGTTCAGATTACAGCGGTTGGATGTGACATGCTATGGTGCCCCTTTATTTTTACCTCCCTTATAGCTGTGGTTCAGCCCATTATGCCTATAGGGGTTCCCCAGGGGTCAGTGTTCGTACCCCTAACTTTGTTTGCCTGTGTGGTTTTCTTTCAGTGGGAGGTCACCCAGAGGACCCTGAACGGCTCTCAGTTCTATACCTACTCCGTCTGCAATGTCGGGGAACGTGAGCAGGACAACTGGCTGCGCACCACCTTCATCCAGCGGCGTCCGTCAGCCTCACGGGTTTTCGTTGAACTACAGTTCATCGTGCGTGATTGCAACTCTTTTGATGCCACCTCACTGACCTGCAAGGAAACCTTCAACCTCTTCACATCTGAGGCGGACGCAGACGTGGGCACGACCTTCCGCAAGGGCCAGTTTAAGAAAGTGGCCACCATAGCGCCCGACGAGATCACCGGCAAGAACGACCTGCGCATCAACACCGAGACACGAGTGGTGGAGAACTTGTCTCTTAAAGGCTTCTACTTGGCTTTTCAAGACATCGGGGCCTGCGTTGCTCTTCTCTCCACCAGGGTCTACTATAAAACTTGCCCAGCCACAGTGAAGAGCCTTGCATCCTTCCCCGAAACCGTGGCCGGAGGTGAGAACCAGGCACTGAGGGAAGTGAGCGGAGCGTGCGTGGATAACGCCATCAGCGAGGAGCTGCCACGCATCTACTGCACTGTGGATGGGGAGTGGGTGGTTCCAGTTGGACAGTGCCAGTGCAAACCAGGCTACGAAGAAGTCAAAGATACGTGTCAAGGTAAGGGCGTGCTGTTGAATCTCTGGTATTTGTTAAGGTCATTCTACCCCCAGGCTCTTCACTCTGTCCGGGTGTAAACCCAGCATGCACTTCCCATGTCAGTGTGTTTTTAAAACGGCCATTTGGCATCAGTCACCCTTTACCTTCATTTTAATTGCGACAGGTTGTAAAACAAGCCGCTATGGCAGACTGCGGATTTATCATAGCTGTTATTATCATTGTTCAGTGGAATTCTCCCCTTGGCTATCATGACTGCTCTGCAATGGAAGGAATGCTCAGACCCACCGGAACATGTCCCGGCACCATCCCTGACCTTGAGCCGATACCTATAGCCGTGCTTTGAGTTTCAGCGACGGAAATGTTTGCACAAGCCTTCATCATTTGCTTGCGCTATAAAATGATACACCCTTTATGTCATCAAGGCTCAAACTGGGCAGTGACAAAGTGCGAGGACGAGCTCGCATTCAGGTTGCACCCAAAGGTTTTAAGACCTCAATTAACAGTTTTGTACTGAAAGAAATTTCTGGTTTCTTCAAAGCCTATAAGTCTATAGTCTATAATACATTATAATGCGTTATAATCTTCTTATATCATGGTTTATTTATAGTTTTAAGCACTCATGAATAGATTTAATGTCTTATAACAATAATCATAGCACATTATAAGGGCACATATCATAATACTTTATAATTCCTTGTCAATCACTGATTGTTTTTTCAAGCCCAAATCTATAACATATTCTAAACATAATAATACATTATAATCTGCTTATATCACGGTATAATTATAGTTATAAGCACTCATAAATACTTGTCTTATAGCAATAATAATTGCATATTTAGTTGTCTTATTGATCTATTCTAAACATGATGATTTATAGGGTTAGGATTATCTTAACCCTATAATCACATTTAATGCAATCCAACAGTGATTATAATTTATTATAAAGATAATATACATATTACAACAATGACAATAATAATACACTACTATCTTTGCATACTGGATCTTGCAAAGTCATTATAAAATGCTTTATAATGTGCTATAATTAAAGACATGAGTGCTTATACTTATACTCATATTACTCATCATTATAAGCAGCACAAAAACGTGTACGAATCTTCGTCCAAGTGTTTTATTTTGTATTTGTAATGACATATTTAAAAAGCAGCTTAGTGTTTGCTGAAGACGTGCTCCAACCCTTCACCTCTGACAGCACTCCTCACACCTTACAGCCTGTTGCATCAGGTGATTTCCTGCTCTCTCATTATCATCTGCTCTCTTATCTGGAAGTGGGTGTGCTACATACTCCAGCCATAACTGCGTCCTTTGACTTCGTAGCCGTGGTGCTGTTGTGTTTTAAGTCCTGCTAAAAGAAGAAGGTTTTTTATTGTTGTGGCAAGAGCTGTCACAGTGACAGAAAGTGATCAAAGAAGCCGGAAGGCTACTGTACTGTGATGGATTAGCATCTTCAAGGCTGGTGGTGGGGGAGAGGGCGGGGGCGGGAGGAAGCTTCTGAGCCTCACTGACTTTGTTCATCTCAAGCATCACAGAAAGCTGAGGCCCTCCTCTTAACATCCCTCTCAGCTTCTTACCTCTCTGTTTTCAAGAAGTTACTGAGCCACAGCTTTGGGCTGTATTGTGTGACTCCAGCAGTGTATGTGAACATACAACACAGGCTGGCATGCAGGGGCCTGTTGAGATCTGTTCCATGACAGAACACCTAAAGACTCCCAGCAGCCCTGAGTACTGCTGCTCCACTTTTCTCTGAGGCTTTCTTTATACACACACACACACACACACACACACGACCTGAAACACACTTAACCTAGAGACTGACTGATATATCGGCCGATAGTGGTCTATGAAAGACATACTGATATCTATCTGTATCTCTCAGTAACAGCTCTGATTAAAAAGAAAAATGTTTTGTAAAATGTAATTAAAACAGAATGTGTTCTAGACGATGTCCCAACTTTTTGGAATTAGATCAGCATTCACTGATGTGAAAAACACACATATCACAATATATAATGCAGAAATCAATGCTTTAGGCGGTTTAGAAATAGTTTTTTAAAATTAGTTTTTCTTTATCTCAATTATCAGCAATTGACTATCACTGATCATACAGTACTGATGATATGTTTTACATTTAAAAAAATGTATTATTTATTTTCTTGGTAAATTTTTTACAATAATGTGTATACTAATATAAAATATTATTTATTAAAGTTATTTAATTTAAGAAGTTCAAATTCGATTTAAAAAAAGTTGGGACGCTGTAAAACAAACAGAATGCATCAATGCAATTATGCAAAAATGATATTCTGAATATTAAATATTTTGTCTGCTTTCAGTTGATTGTAGACTTCCAAGAATTTGCAAATCATTGCATTTTGTTTTTATTATCTTTTTCTCCGTGTCTCAACTTTTTTGGGACCAGGGTTGTACTCTGCAGAGTCTCATCGGTGCATTTTTTCCTCTCTGAAATCAGTATCGGTAGCTGTCTGAAAACACCCACATCGGTCGGGCTCTAGTATGAATTCCTCTAATCACACTGTGGAACACACACCTTTGTACTGCAGTTGTAAATCCACATGCAGCCTGTTTATAATAGATTCGCTTTCCCACTTCGTTTACCCTCCCATTGGCAACAGAGCGATAAAAGCGATGAAGTTTTCTGTCAGTACATCATTTTTAGCTGTGGGAAAGTGCCAGGTAAGATGATTAGGGGGGGAGGCGGAGGAGGAGGAGAGGCAGGAAGGAGTGAAAGAAAAGTTATACAAAAAGCGGCAGAGAGGTTGTGTTTAGCAGAGGGGTGTGATTTTAAAACAGAGAGAGGTGAGGAATGGAATGCAAAGGTAGGAGAACAATGAAGCGCTGTGTTTCCCCTCGTGAGGAGCCCACCTCCACCTCCACCTCCTCTCCCCCCTTTGGTTGGTACATTCCTGATCAGTTTGCTGAGGAGGAACCTCCCAACATTACTCCAGACCTGTGGAATTCCCAGAGGGGGAAGAGCAGCTCCGGGTCAAGCCCTCACATAAAAATGACTAAACAAAGAAAAACCCCCCAAAAACTACCGAGATGAAGCCAAATGAGAGGTCAGAGACGCACGAGGGCAGTTGTGGATGAAGGTGGAAATGAATCACAGGGCTGGGGCCGAGATGGATGGCTGGAAGAGCTTTAAGTGGAATCTCATACAGACACACAGTTAATCATTCTCCCGGCTCCTTTCCTGTACTGCGTGCTGTTCAGGGAGAAACCACAAAACTTCAATTGTGGTGTTTTTTCTTACTTTGGTTGAAAGTTTCCATGTTCAGTGATGTGTTCACTCAGTTTTATGACTCCTCGGCCCCGCGGGACCTGTTAAAGTAGCAATCTGTGACTTTATCTGGTTTCTGTCTCCGACTCCTCATCAGGGCTTACCGTTTTGGTGTTTTTGGCTTAGAGATCAGTCGTCCGTCAAACTGTGTTTCTAGGATCTTTTTTATCCTCCTGAAACTCCGGCTGAGGTTTCTGTAGGTGGTATGCGGCGCTCTGCTCTTGGTGGCCGTCATGTTAACTACAGAGTCCGAATTTTGGACAAACAAACTCTAAAGATAAAACACACATCACTTCCTGTGCCGCAGAAACCGACCACCGTGTTTAGAGCAGCGCATGTTAAAGCTTTTATGAACCGGCTGTAAATCACATCAGTCAGCAGCAGTGAGGCACAAAACGGCCTTTTGATTTTAATGAAGGCACCACAGACCTGTATGACAGGAATCATTCTGGCTCTCAAGATAAATAAGCGTCATTTATAAAACAATCAGAAGTAGAGTAAGCACAGTGAAAGATTTATGTTTATTGCCAAACTCCACATGGGACAGATGAAGACGCTCTCTGTGTTTTCTCTCATATTAATGACTTTCTTTAGTATGTTTGCTTTTCTTCTTCCCCTCTCTCTCTGACTGCTCCACCAGCTTATGCTGCACTAAAACTTTTTCTTATTCGAATAAATAAAATAATAAAACTTCTTTATTTGGTGAAAGAAGAATTCAAATGTTTAACTAAACTACAGGGTTCATACAGTGTCTTGATAGTCTGGAAAATACCTAACTTTTTTACCATTTATATACTTGCTTTTTCCAACATAATCTGGTGTTTTGTCTCCACAATCACTCATGTAAACTAATCATTCAAAGCTCTTTCCACTGATGCCTTCCTCTGAAACCAAGCATTAGATAATCATGATAAAACATGCAATCAAATTTAACAAACAAAATGACCGTATACATTAATTGCTGTGGCTATAAAGGGATTATGTAAACTTTATTTTATGCAGTTGCATAACAGTTTATATGTGATAGTAAATGTTGCAAGAGTTTTTACATTTTTTAGTTTAGGTACCTTGAACATGTTTGAAAAGGGCTTTAATTTAACTGTACGAACCCTGTAAAAAAAAAAAAAAGTAAAGTAAGAATGCTAATTTTGCAGAATAGCATTTTTAAGTCCCTTATAATCTAATATTTTTAAATGTATGTATTTGAATTGGAGTTTTAAGTATTGTAAAAACCTTAATCTGAATAGTAACTGTACAATATTTACCTCAAAACTATAATCAATCAGTCAAATCATAAATATGGTATTTTTTTCATATATATATATTTAGGAAATAAAAATAACATGGTAAAAACAGCTTTGGGTGGATCATTTGTGGGCCGTGGGTAATTTATTTGATTTGGCACCTGCTTTAAATCAGGATGTCGTGCGCTCCGTCTCCTTAGTGAGAAAATAAACATTCTTTTTTTAATTCTGGAAGAATAAAACGAAACTCTTTTTGCAATTAAGTGGTTGACTCTTAACTCGACAGCAGCGCTGTGGCTTTCCCCTCCAGTGACTCACTGTTGACACTGACACAGCCTTCCTCCGTTGCCTCTCACACCCTTCCTTACCCATAATCCTCCCTGGCACAATAGAGCCGCACACTGTGTGTCACCCCACAAAGGATCAGATGCTGCCCAGGCTGGTCCTCCAGGTCCACACCTCATCAGCCGCTCTAAAGCCTCGGCAAATAAGGCCCTAATCCCACATCATGCTTTCCACAAGGCCGTAAATAAAAGGGAGACACAATGTGATATATTTGGACTGCTGAGGGCACTTTTGGTGAAAAATGGCGTCTCTGTGGAACAACTGTCCACTGAGTTCCAGTAAAGTTATTACTTCTCTCGCCAGAGAAGTTCCAGTAAGCTATTTTCTTCCTTCCCCTCTATCCGTGTCTCCAAACTCATCCTCAGCTGATGTAACAAACAGTTGGTGACTAAGTTGTAGTTGTGTGACTGCGCGCTGCGGTGAGTGATTTGTATGGGTAGTAATTGACTTGGGTGTGTTTGCGCTTTTTAAGTGAAGTAACGACTGGTTCTGCATGCTTTTTTGCTTTTGTGCAATCTCCTTTTGCCGTCCTCTACCTCTCTCCCCACATCCTGCCTGTCCCCGAAGAGCCTTTCTATTTTGGCCTCAATTTTCCGCCTCTCGTCTTGTATTTATTTGACAGTTTCTTATCTTAACACACAATTCCCGTCACAATTTTACAGTTCTTAATGCAATTTGCAACACAGACGTACACTGCTGCACAAGCTGTCCCAAGTATAACAAACTGAGAAACAAAAAGTTTCCCCTTCGTTTGTTGTGTTCTTGTTGTCCGTGAAATCACACAGCGATGTTGTTTTTGGCTTTTGTGCAGGTCATGAATATGACACTGATAGAGTTTAAACATCCCGTTTCACACGGCCCTGATGGGACTATTTAGACTGAGCACAGTTCTCTTCTCTCTCACTGGTAAATATGTTTCTCCACGACTGACTCGTAAAGATAAATAGAGGCTAAATTTGAACAATGCTGCCAATCGGAGAGGTTTTAGTGGAAAGGGAGAGAAAAGAACAACTGGCCCTGTTCACATAGTGGTGAAGGCATAAACATTTAAAATGTAAACTTCAGCTGTCAGCTTTTGTTTTTGTTGGTGGACTTTATGATGGAGTTTAGGAATCTGGAACACTGGTTGTTCACTTGGAAATACATCCGACAGAAAGTTGGTGTTTCATGGCCAATAGTCTTTAAATCTGCTCGTACCTGGAGCCAACCGGTTTGTCATAATCACCCTAAACCTTTTAAGACCAAAGTCTTGTGCAATTTCAGCTTATCTGATAGAGAGTATACAAAGAGACACATGCACCACACCTCAGGACTTGATTTAGCAGGCTTACCATGGATTGCACAGAATGAAATCATCTACAGGATAATGCCCAGATTGAAATGATCTGCTCTCTTGGCTCTCTCTCCCTGCTGCCAGTCTCAGAAATTAAAAATAAGTAGTAAATCACCGACTTATCGGACAACTCCGCTCATTTAAATGCACGGGCTGGATGTAAACTCCCTTTTTTCTTCCCCCGGTTCTCTAAAGCCACCGTGATTACTTTGAATGTGTGGATTCCTCAGATCTCGTGCCAAGGTAACGTCTGCCTGGAGGGCTGAACTTGAGGGAGTTGGTTAGATAATGGGGGGACTCTGAAGGCACTTTCAAGTGGTGTCATGCACCGTCTTGTTGGGCCACGTATGGAGTGAACAGAATACTGGCAATTACTGTGAACAAGATGACAGGAAATGTAGCAAAGAGGAGATCTGGTGGCCCCTATGACTCTTTAATGTGGATTAGAGCAAATCATACTGTTGTGGTTTAAGTGGGATCAGTGTGTTGGTTGAGCTTTTGAGGTGTCAGTCAGACTATTTGATCAGATATGTCACCTTTGGATGCACTGATCATTTATAATGAAGACCAACATGTTAATGTGAACAGCTAGTGGTTTTCTTGTCAGTATATAGAAATAAATGGCAGATAAAAATGTGATGGCCGACACTGTTGAGCCAGATGTTTTTGGTCTTAGAACAGAAGCAGTTTAAAGATGCACTACTTGATTTTTTCATTTTTTTTTTTGGTGAGTTAACAACACAATATCTCAGAAATAATCACCTTTTAAAGCCAGTTGGCTTGCAAACAGTAACATTAGCTACATGCACACATCCAGCAGCCACAAACAACATATGCTTTCATTTGGAGTTTTGTTCCTGGTCAACTAGTGAATGCAAGTCAAATATTAACTCTTCTTTCAGCTTTGGGCATTTGGTTGTGCTAAAGGACACTCTAAGGCGTCGGGTGTTTATTGTTGCACGTTGCTAAACAAGCTAGCTAGCTAGTTCTAGTGCTTAGCTCCAAATATGATCTTCTCTGGTTCGAAAAATCCAGATGTAAATGCCTAAGAACCAAGAAGGCTGAAATGCCGACTCAAGGCTTAAAAGTAGTTCACAAACCAATTGGTGACCTCACATCCAGTCTATGGTTTGGAAAATAAATATCAGGGTCCCTCAAGCTCGCTAGATGTTTGAATTTGTTAAGCTAGCCGCTGATGGTGTTGACGAGAACAGAGTTTGCACACTGGGAAACCAAAACAATGCATAAAACAAGGCTAAAGGGTTTTATAGATTGAAGAATTGCTAATATTTTGTGGGTTCAGCTCCTTTCACATTACACATTATTTGATGTATTGCAAATATGAAATATATATTGCTTGCTGCAGCTAAAACTTGGTGTTACTTTCTTCAAAAATCACCATCTACTGATTAAATGTTTTTAAGTTCTAGTTAGCTTGCAATGGCTGCCAGTAGTCAAGTCAACTAGACTTCAGCGAGGTACAAGTGTGTGTTAGTTGCAGTGGGGAAGTTGGGACATATTTCCTCTTGGTGACATTCCTGAGCCTGGAGGCTGTGTGTGTGTATGTATGTGTGTGTTATGATGGGGGAGTCCGGAGCAATGTGAAGCACATTGTATTGTACTGCTGGTGTGTGAGGTCAGCACTTTCCTTCCCCCATGTCAGTCAGTCATTCCCCCCCAGCACAACACACCAACCACCCACCCACCCTTCGCCGCTAACAGGACGAGCTCGCAGCGGAAACCGGAGGTCACCTAATCCCTCGGTGACTCCCCGACCCGTTGGCTCAGGGCTTTCCATTGTCGCTCCTCGCTGAGCGGCCTCGCTCAGCCACTTTCCATTTTGTTGTCCTGCCTGATAAGTCATTTTGTTTATTGGTGCATTTGGTCCCATTTTGGCCCCTTCCCCTAACCAGGAAGCAGACGGCTGTCGGCATCCAGTGTGTGACCTGTTGGCTCGGCGCGGTGCAGTAAAATAGTGTTGTGTTTGCCACCTGGCTGTCTGGATTTTCCAGCAATGCAGAGAAATGCAGCCAAATGATCATGACTCTGTAATCCAGCTGTGACTTTCATGTCAGGCAGGACTGGTTTCGTATCTACGTTACTTTAGACTATACTGAGTATGCCTTGTGCCTCCTTGACTCCACTTTTCACTCCCTGTATCCCTCCTCCTCTCGGGAGGCTGAGTGGACAGAGGGAGTGAGAGGAGAAAGGGGATCAGGGAATTTATTGTGTTTGTTAACAACCCCAGATGAAAGCCTGAGTGCAATTGTAAAACAGATGTAATGCCCTTACAGCTGCTCCATTGGTCAGCTAATCCTTTTGACTAATGTCCCCCTAAACCCCCCTCCTCCCACACGCACACACTTCCATCAGCCCCTACACCTTTACTGCCCCCCGCTCCCCCTCCCTTCCTCTACCTCAGTGACCCCTGGCTCATGTTACCGGCTCACCTTCCCCCATCAGAGACCCCCATTGTTCCACCGCAACTCAACTCCCCCAAAATGCTAATGACATGTTGTCACCCTGCATACAAACAAAATGACATGACATATTACAATTACGGGTCTTACCAACTGTGGAATGAAAATCGGAGGGTGGGGGTTGGGAGGAGAAGTGGAGTAGAAGAAACAAAGCAAGAGCTCAGTTGCCTCCAGATATATTTGGGGAGTTGCCCTGATAAAGATCTAGACATTGTATTTATTTCTTATGGATTTATTTTTCCAAGATGTTTTTTTGTTCACTGGCTGTACTTCTGAATTTAACCTCCCTCCTCGTGAGGCGAGCCACCGGCTGCTGCTGCAGCTCTTTCTCCCTCCTCCTCCTCCTCACTCGAACATGTGTTTGTTTTACTTGGCCACTGACTCCCTGTAAGCCATGCGCAGTTTAACTCACAACTGCCCCGAGGCAGACATGACCTTTCTGCCTTTTTAAAAGCCCAGCGCTGGACTCGATTGTGGAGGGCCCCCCTACCACTTACTCCTCCAATCCTGAGGTCGATTTCGTCTGTCAAGCCACCATGTTACCCATTCATCCATCTATCCCACCATGCATTCATCACTGTCGCCATCTCATCCATCTTAACTTCTGCAGTCGAACCGGGAAGCGGGGGCCCTTGGGGGCTCCCACTCCAGAGCCACTCGGGCTCCCAGAACGTAACAGGCCCCTGCACTCACTCTCAGTAAACAAACACAGAGCCACTCAAGGCGCACCGGGCCTCTCAAATGACAAACAGTTCCTCGCTCTGTAGCAATAGGGAGCCAAAATGGGCAGTCTAAGTTTGTCAGATGTTTCAAGTCAGAAGAGGCTGAGAGACGTTTGTTTATGAGAGGGAAAGCGTTCAGACCATGAGGCCCCACCCCCCCTCGGGTTTAGTGCCCGCGTTCATGTCAGGTCAATGCATTTTTGGCTTCCTTTTCGGTTATTATTCTGTCTCAGGTCTGTGGTAGTCTCACCGCTGGTTCTTCATTTGGTCACGCTTCCCTGTGTTTCCATGCTTTGATTGGCTGCTTAAGGAAGGAAGGCTGCATCAGCCTCACACTTCCTGCTTCCTGTTGTGTCCAGCAACAATTCAAAGCCCCCCTCCGCCTCCACCTTCTCCGTGGAACCAAGAAGTTTCCTCTCACCGGACTTTGCTCTTTTGTCGAGGAATCCTCTTGTTGAATGCCTGAGCGTATCGTCATCTTGTTTAATTTACTGTCATTGTGACTCAAACACAAACTCATTCACCTTCATAATGTAGAGCTGTGCTGCAACTGAAGTGCAGTGAGGCTGCTCTCTCAGCTACCGGCCTCCTGTTGGGTGGTGTGCACTGGAATGCATCTTGATTATAGAGGCGGCTCGCAGTGTAAGGCCATCATCTCCGCAGACCTGACCACGATGCATTGCAGCCTGCGCTGTAGCGCCAAAAAGAGGCTAGTCCTCCTCTATTCAGTTGCCATGTGGCATTTCGGCTATTCCCATCTGCAATGCTTGTGTGTGTGTGTTTTTTTCTTTCAGCACTTGAATGGCATGGCATTCTCCTTGCCTGCTGGTCAGTGGTGAATAGCAATGTTAATGGGTTAGCTGGGAGTCTTTTTAGTGAGGACTGGGAGGAGAGAAAGGAGGGGAGGAAGGAATTCGGGGATTACGAGTAGGAGAGGTAGGGGTATGAATCGGGGTTCGGGGCAGCAGCTGTTCCCCCTTCTCAATGGAAGAGTTTGCCCTGGTCTGTCTCTTTTCTTACTCCCCCTCTTTTCTTCAGTCCTCAGCAGGATACAGTATTCCTCTCTTGCTTTCTTCGACCTTCTGTTCCTTCATAGCACCTCTCTCCCTGCCTCGCCCAACCTCTGCCTCGGTCGCGTTAATGAGTAGCAGTGAAACAGCTGGCCAAGACAGAGAAGAGAAGCTGTCTTGAGGGGAGGATTGAGTAACATGCGCGGCCTTTTGGACAAACGTACAAATTCTTCTCATGCTGAGTATGTTTCTTTCCACCATTGTTGTCATGCTCTTCAGTTAATACACACCTCTTCACAGCGGCTCTGCCGCAACTCGGTGAACCGCATTGACAGCAAAAGGCTGAATGGAGTCGAACAGAAACTCATGGTCAATCGAGTAAATCCCCCTTAATATGACTTAAATGGAGCGGGAGCCGTGTGCTTTTCCATCTTGTGTGTGGTCACTTGTGGCTTCCAAATGAACTTCATTCAAGTGAACCGCAGTGCAAGGCAGCCATGGACCGAGACAGTATCTCTGAGTGAATCTGATATTGTCTCCGTCCTTGGTTCTGCCTTTCGATTCGTCTCTGTTGGAATCTGACATCGAAACTGTTTTGCCTCGGTCACTGGCATGAGCTTCAATCTCTCACACATGCCTCATTTCATGTCCTATTTCTACCTTGTCTGAGCTTTCGTTTGCCATATCCATCTTTTCTTCCCTTTCTCTCTTGCGTCTTCTGTTGTCCTTTGGCCTACAGCTTGACTCTCATTTGCATTGTCAACATCTCATGACATCTGTCACGAGCTATTTAAACGCTCCAGGCAAATGACTTCGAAGGAAGGAAGGAAATGTGTGTGTATATGTATATGTGTGAGTGTGTGTCTGTGTGTGTGAGGCTAAAATGACTTGGCAGAAGGACATGAACAGGTGACAGGCAGCGGACATAATCCCTCTTCTGATGTCAGATTTACCCATGTGTCCACGGGTGTGCTTTGCATACATGTATGTGTATTTTGTGCATACATATGGGTGTGGGTGCATGTGTGCAGTCTCCACACGAAGTGTGTGTGTGTGTTTGAATGTGTGATGGTGCGAGGACATGAGCAGCAGCCGTTGGAATGCTCTCGCAGAGTTAAAGGGGGGGCCCGTCTCATTTTCACTCTCCTTTATGGCGCTCTCTCCGAAATTTCACACCGTATTAAGTTCATATTTCACCGCCGCTACGCACAGCTGGATCCTCTACCTGGATTTCTTTATTCCGAGTTGGACGTGTGAAATTAGGTGTCATCTTATCTCGGCGATATAGTTTCAAGAGTCTGCATGTGGGTCTCTGAAAGAAAAAATATAATAGAGTGCGCACAGGCTGCTTCAGTTCTATTTCTTGGCGCTTTGCAGATTTTTGTTGCCTTAATTTCACAGCGTTGATGACTGATTTGCTGTCGTGGAATGTGGGACGACTGGTTGTGTTTGTTGAGAGAGAGAGACAGTAAGAAAACTGCATCAGATGTAGGGGGTGGTGGTTTAAACAGTAACGAGTAGGAGTGGCTGCCAGGCAGGGAGTCTGTGATTCAGGGTTGGGTTCATGTGAGCAGTAATAGACACTGTTTTCTAATGAGTAGAGCCAACACTGTGCAAAGTCTTACCCTCGCTTTCCCTCTGATATCTCTGTCACTTTTCCAAGTCTGACCTTTAGCCTTGACATCAAAACATGTCCACTCAGCCTTGTTGCTTTGCATGTGAGGTGAAAAGTTCACAGCATTACCGATCTTTCAAACACAGGCTTGAGTGATCTGGAAGAACTGGCTGTGCGCTGTGTTGTATGTGATGTTGCCTGAGGTCACTGTTGCGCTTCTCCACCTTCTCTTACAAATGTGTTTTTGTGTTTGCAGAATGTCAGGCTGGCTTCTTCAAAGCCACAGCATCCAATGACAAGTGTGAACCGTGTCCCGCCAACACCCAGAAGCTGGACTCTGGGGCTTTGGTTTGCCCCTGCATGGATGGCTTCTACCGGGCCCCAGCTGACCCCCCTTCTGGACCCTGCTCAGGTAGCGTAATCTTTAATAAGAACATCGCAATGAGAACATTTAGAAATACTAGCTGCCAATGAGCCACCCAATTAACCCTACAGGGATTAAATATTCTGTTTTTATGCACATATCAGTCTGTGGTTTGATAAAGATTCTGTTATATAGAAAAGGAATTCCGTACTTCCTTGCTTCTACTTAACACCTCATAACTTTTCTCAATCTCAGGCCTCCCCTCTTCTCCACAAGACCTCACCGCCACCACCACCCAGCTCTCTGCAGGGAAACTCCTACTCTCCTGGAGCCCGCCTGAAGACACTGGAGGTCGAGCTGACATCACCTACAGCATTGAATGCCAGCGCTGCGAGGGCATCATGTGCCAGTCCTGTGGAGAGAAAATCCGCTACGAGCCGGCCAGCACCGGCCTCACCGACACCAAGGTTTCAGTGAGCGAGTTGGACGCTCACCTCAACTACACCTTCACTGTGGAGGCACATAACGGCGTGTCAGTGTTCGCCAGTCAGGCAGCGCCGCGGGCTCATAGACCACCATCCACGAGCGCTCTGACTACATCTCTCAGCTACACAGGTGAGGGCTGCTGATAGGAGGCAGTGCAGTGATGCTATCTGTGCTGCAGTAATAACAGATGCTATCTGTGAGGCAGAGACAGCTCTGCAAGTCCAATCGGGCTGCAAGAGGGAGATGAAATAAGTGCAGATGAACACATTTGGAAAGTGTCTGGAGATGAGGAGTGAGGTAAAATAAAGTTACCAACTCACCATGGATCTCGAACTGGGTTAGCGGTGAACTGATTTCAACCTTCTCCTCATATTGCCAACTATCCACTATGGAGCATGCACATTGCCCTGTTCCTCACAGTTGACATATCTATATTCAAGATCCACCCGACTAGTTAACTTATGTCTGGGTGCAGGGTCACCCCTCTGATCATTAGTCAAGCCAATTACACCTGGTCATCCCACCCTGTTTGTTCCAGGTTTCTCGCCCCACCCTACCTTTCCCTCCCCCTCAATAACTTGCACTCCCTCCCTCTGCTCATCCCCCTCCTTTCACCCCTCCCTATTCAATCCTGCACATTCCTTTCCCATCTCTCTTTCTACAGGTAATGTCTAATTGCTCAGGTGACTCCACTCCAGAGATGGATGCCCCACACTGATGCCTGTTTCATGCTTTTTTTTAGTCAGCTTGTGCGGGTTGCATTATTCCACAATTGCGGCCTGGGGAACTGTGCATGTCGATGTGTTGCAATATAACAGGAGCCACAAGAGCACATATCCTCATTCAGACTAATCTACAACAACAAAGCAAGAGCAGGGAGATGTGTTTTTTTGTTTTTTGGATTTTCACATCCCAAACATACTGAAGTATTCTGTACCCTCTGTCCTCAGACCCCCCCAAGATTACCACCATGCGGGTGGTTGAGAGGACCTCCACCAGATTGGCTCTTTCCTGGGATGTGTCCCCCCGACGGATCCAACAGAGGCCCATCCGCTACGAACTCACCTACCGCAAGAAGGTGCAAAACTCTTGTCTGTCTTTTCCTGTAATGTTGTTGACATTAACATTAAAAAGTTGCTCATGTCGTGGAAATCTGATACTGTCCTACACGCCACTCTAAATGTCTAAATGTATGCCTCGAACATAAAGGCTAAAACTGAATCTGTGACATCAACACTGCTCCTTTAACTTGATTTCTCGCTGACCTCCCTTCCTCAGGATGATAACCTGGATGTGACTACGTATACCGTGCTCATACTGGAGAAGAATTCTGTGCAGATCAATGAACTGGCTCCGGGTACGGCCTACCTGTTCAGGGTGCAGGCCCTCAGCAGCGATGGCAGCCCTGGAGGCTCCACCATAGAGGAACAATTTGAGACCCTGCCTGAAGGTACGAAAGAGAGACAAAATGTTTGTAGGGTTTACAAGCTATGTTTAAGAAGGGGATCTCTCTGATGTGCGTCTATGTCTTCTTTACTTCCAGGACCCCTTACTCAAAACAACACGGCGGTCATCTTCGGCGCGGCAGTCGGAGGAGCGGCCATGTTGTTCATAGTGGTGGTGGTCCTGTTCCTGCGCAGACGGTCAGTAACCGCCCCGCTCTGCCGCTCTGCTGCTCTCGCTGTCTTTCTGTTAATCAGTCAGAATGCGCCCTCCTTCACCAGCTTCCTCTCTCATTCTTCTGCCTTTCCTTTGTGGGGCCTCCAAATGGCCTTTGCATTCACTCTCTCCTCACCTCTCTCTTTCTCTCTTCCTTTAGCCAACTTTCTCTTTCTCTTTATCTGGATCTGTGTCCCAGCACTCACTGGGGAAGAATTTGCGTTGAATGCTCCTTGTCGTTGCTCAATGGTTATATTCCAGTGAGTGTTGGGGGCCTTTGAAAGGAAATTGGTCCGGGGTGGTACATTGTTGGTGATAAGAGGCGCTTTGGTTTTTTCTGTACCAGACCGCAGGCACTTTGTAAAGGTGACCTGGGCCTGTACTGTAGCAGACTGTAGCCCGTCTGTCCACCTCCCTCCCGCCCGCTTGTCTGTCTTTCAGTCTTTAAATCGGCTTGGCAAACACAGTCTATCGTCAGCCTTTATCAAAGGGCCGCCTCTGTATGAATGGGCGCATTGCACCAGTGTCGGGATCCTTTTGAAAGCCTTGAACGTCTTGAAAAATGCTTACAAAGGTTGCTATGTGCTATTGATATTAAAGCAGGCAAAAAGACAAATGTCCATTTGTTCTTTTAGAATAGGATATTAATTTGCAGATGGGTTTTATCTTTTTATTCAGGAAGAGAAACTCTCACTCCAGACAAGGACCAGAGGACACCTACTTCTCCAGCTCAGGTAGGCAAAAAAATCTCTCTCATGTCTTTATATCTTTTTATTCAGCTTATTTAATCATTTTTTAACATAAAACAATGTTTTTCTCTCAGAGCAACTGAAGCCTCTGAAGACCTACGTGGATCCACACACATATGAGGACCCCAACATAGCCGTCTTGAAGTTTGCCACTGAAATCCACCCCAGCCACATAACCAAACAGAAAGTCATTGGGGCTGGTGAGTGACAAGCCTGCTGAGACAATCTGCTGTGGGGCTTAGCTTGGAGATGTTGAAAGATTTTTCCAATCCCCAAATTCGCTGTTTATATTGTGTGTTTTCCACAGCTTAGCGGCCTGACTGACAGTGGTTACTTTAGTGAGATTAACATCTATCTGGCTGAGTTCTCACACAACAAGTTGAGACATTTTGTTGTGAGGCAACTCTTGGCTGTGAGATGTATGTGTCTTGGCTCAAGCTGACATGAACAATTACACAAAGAAAGTGTTGCAGGAACAGATCTTGGAAGGATATCAGAGCACCTTCCCGGGCCCTGCCCAGATCTTTCATTCTTGATACGTTTATTCAAGTGCGACCACCTTTAGCCTTTGAACCAACAGTCTTTTTCAACATACACCCCCTCCTCAGTTCCCACGACCGTGGCCCCCCTCTTTCTCCTCATGTGACAGCTGATTCCCATGCTTCCACACCACAGGCCATCCACCAATTATACAACACAGGCTCTCTCTCAACACCCTGCCAGAACACACCTCTGTGAGAGAGCCTCAGGCAAAACAGCCGCAGAGACTTCCTTGTTTTCACTCTGTTGCACAGCGAACCCCTGCAGCGAGCAATCTTAGAACATATATCAAACGCAGTTCAGCTGATATCCCTTTTCTAAATCAAACGTTCCCCTGATGTTGATTTCCTGCAGGCGAGTTCGGTGAGGTGTACCGTGGCATTCTGAAGGTGCCGGCGAGGAAAGAAGTGGCAGTGGCTATCAAGACGCTGAAGCCGGGTTACACGGAGAAGCAGAGGCAGGACTTTCTGAGCGAGGCCTCCATCATGGGCCAGTTCTCCCACCAGAACATCATTCGCTTAGAGGGCGTGGTCACCAAATGTAAGGATTTCTGTGAGTTTTGTCAGGGTTTTTTTTTTACTTTTCTTGCACTTTTTTGTCCATCTAAGGCCAGTGCAGAGACATGATTTGTTCTTTTTTTGTGTCTGCGCAGTCAAACATGCCATGATCGTGACTGAATACATGGAGAACGGAGCACTGGACAGGTACCTCAGGGTAAGTTCACCACCAGTAATGTGCAGTGGCTGACAGTTGTCAAATGAAGGCAAAATAAATGGATCTAGATCTATTTCTCGATTTAGATTTCCTTTTTTTATGGCCACATTAGAAATGGTTCTGTGCTCATTTTATCCCATCAGGACCATGATGGCGAGCTTCCCTCCTTCCAGCTGGTGGGCATGCTGCGCGGCATCGCTGCAGGCATGAAGTACCTCTCCGACATGAGCTACGTCCACCGTGACCTGGCTGCTCGCAACATCCTTGTCAACAACACCCTGGAGTGCAAAGTGTCAGACTTTGGACTGTCCAGGGTGCTCGAGGACGATCCTGAGGGGACGTACACCACAAGTGTAAGTAGATATGTAAGATTGAAAGATGCAGTATGGTGAGGGAAGCAACATTGGTTTTTAAATTCTTGAAAAACTTTGTCTCTAAAAGAAGCTTTTCTTCCTGAACAGGGAGGTAAGATTCCTATTCGCTGGACAGCTCCAGAGGCTATAGCATACAGGAAGTTCACCTCAGCCAGCGATGTGTGGAGTTTTGGCATCGTCATGTGGGAGGTCATGGCCTTTGGAGAGAGACCTTACTGGGACATGAGCAACCATGAGGTAAGTCTCAGTGTTTCAGCAAGAAAAAACAGATTAGACTTTTCTCTGAGGTTGTGCTGTCAGAGCCAAAGTTCTCTGTCAAAAGATATTTCTGACAATGTCAACACTGATTTGAAGAAACCCACCAGTGAGAGAAGATCTAATTAGTCCCCTGATAAACGTCTTGCAGGTGATGAAGGCTATCAACGAGGCTTTCAGGCTGCCGGCGCCGATGGACTGTCCCTCAACTGTTTATCAGCTGATGCTGCAGTGCTGGCTCCAGGATCGCTCCAAGAGGCCACGCTTTGGAGACATCGTCAACCTGCTGGACAAGCTGCTGCGGAGCCCGGAGTCCCTGAAGACCATTGCAGACTTTGACCCACGGTAAGATTTATTTACATACCAGACTGAGGATATGAAATGCATATTTTACCAGTGCTGACCCTTCAGTTGCGGCCACTATCAACAACCACTTCTTGGAAACAACACTGTAACCAAAACTTTCACAATGTTTTCTTTATATAAATTCAATTTCTAGTCTCCCTCACATTTTTGTGCTGTCAGCTTCTCTTCCAGTTGGTTCTGGTATCTTCTTATGTAGGCATACATGTGTTTATGTGGCATAAAAACCCTGATATTAAGCACCCAATATCATGTGGTCACCTATAGGAAGCAAATCCTGTCTCAGCCTTAGAGAGAGCTCTGTAAGCCTAAGAAACCTTTTTTTTTATTCTTTTTTATTGCAGGAAATATTTAATTAGACTCCTGCATTAAAGGGACATGGTCTGAGCTATTTAAATACATGATTTGCAACTTTGACAAGAACATTTTCAAATGCTGAAATGTAATTTTTAAAGGTCAGAATCCAAAGACCAGGACTGGACTTTATATAGACAAGATTTGATAGCCAACTTAAAGAAAGTTTTAGTAGCCAAGGAAACTTTCATAAAACAAACTTTTCGTCTGTAATTGTATTTGGTTATATTTACAGTTGTAGGGCTCTGAAGTTTTGAATGCAGGCTAGAGTGACATCCTCGGTCTGAATGTTTTGAATACTACGTCTCCTGATGCTGCTGCTGTCGTGTTAAAAACAGAAGTAAAACGCGGAGTGGATTTCTGTAGATATGGGCAATCCCCTACTCATGAGGTGGAACGGATTTAATTGTGAAGCAATGAAAATAACGCCAGTCACGCAATATATATTTTCTGGGGGTCCAAACGAACTTTTTCCAAGGGGAGGGGGGCGAAGGAGCGGAGGGGCGCCGAATCAGTGACGTGCCTCTGTTATTGATCCTATTATCTAGACATGCACAAACGCTGTTAAATACAGTTGTTGCATTATCTTAGCCCGCCCCTTTCCTTTTTTGATTGACAGGTAAGTGACAGGCTCGAATCCATAGCAGACGTGCTTCATTCCTCCCGGTTCCGTAGCAACGGCGCACCAGATAAATTTATCAGTATTTTGTTTCAGCGTGAGAAATACAATGTGTGGCGGGAGTGCGTGACAGAAGACCGAAAAGCGTGACTGTCACGCTCAATGCGTGAGACTTGAGAGCCCTGAGTTGAAACTGTAGCTGACACTGGGGATGGACTGCTGACTAGTTAGCTAGCTAGCTTGCTAGTTCCACCATGCTTTCATGCTACACTGAAGGAAATAAGCCAGGCAGGGGGGCTGTTACATGTAAAGCTTGTAATATGGACGAATTAGCAAGCTAGTTAACTGGCAAGCAGTTACTAATTTAATGATTCATTCACACAGCCTTGAACGCCACATAAGTGACAATTTTATTCAGGTAAATTCCTCCTGTAGTTAGCTAACTAGCTCACTGCTCACCCGGAGGTTACATAGAGGGATATTTCCTGCAGGCTGAATTCAAACCACTGTGGTAGTCTGGTACCATCTCTTCCCCTGACTTGAAACTTGACTTGGACTCTTCCTGCCAGT
>CAFUXE010001540.1:113581-138947 GCA_903364295.1 Serranus cabrilla | reverse complement strand
ATAGATTAAAAAAAAACAATATAAACAATAAAAATGATGACAATAACATACAATACAAATATTGAAACAAAATAGATTTAAAAGCTTTAATACAATAAGAAAAATAAGAATAATATAGACAGAATAATGTAAATGATGTCTATAAACCTTCTTCAGAGGCTGAAGGCTTCAGTCAGATCTTCAGTGGCAGCATCTAGAGGACGTCAGTGGTACTGCAGCTGTAAACCTCCGTGGTGGTTCTTGGACCACTTAATGTGGATATTTCCTGATGTTTACCTTTTAACTGCATGGGTGGTATGTCCCGTATAACTCCATATATGTGCTTCTTGTTACAATGGTTTAAACGTTTGTTTTTTTTTTCTATAAAAAGAAGAATTAATATGACATTGTAACAGCAACAAAATTCCCATAAAGAAGAACAAAAAGCCTGCATCATTACTGCGTTTCTCTTACTCGGCTGGATGCATCTCTCTGCTACTTTATGGTTGCTGTTTTTTTTCTGCAGAGCTATTCTTTGTCTCAGCGCCCACCCCCCTCTCTTAATTTCCGCCTGTCTGCATATGTTTTGGAGGCCATTAATCGTCCCCTGCACAACATGCACCCCAGCAGATAATTACGGTCATTAAACCAATTAGGGAGCACATGGAGGGGAGGTTTCAGTCAGGCCCAGAGGCCTCCCACTCCTGTTCTTCTCTTACCAAGACGGCCGAGGTGGTCCGCTGAAACCCTGGCAGGGCCTTGAATAAAGAAGGGAGTGAATGACTTCAGCCCAGCTCTGGATTAATGCAATTTCCTGTTGGTGTAGCCTTGAGAGACCTTGCCAACTTTGCTGCAGGCCAAGTAACCAAAACCATTAGCTAGCAGAAGTCCTCCCCATTTTCACATCCTTTTTATTACAGGACAAAGCAGCCATTTAGCTTCGTGTCATCAAAATATGTTTTGAGGGCTATTCTGGTGCTTCTGTGGCAAAACACAGAAAAGGAGAAAAAGAGATCAGAAGTGGCAGGAAAGGGAGGGAAGAGCGGTCAATCTGCAGACAGTGGTTTTCAACATGCTCCGTCTATCATGTGATTCTAGAGCTAATATTATGGTTTCATTGTGCCTGACACAGAGGGAGTTCTGGCAGAGCGAGCGAGGCTCAACACACAACTGTGATTACTTAGTTATTGAGACAAATGGAACTGAGACTTCCAGTCACCGTCCACATGTGCAGGCAAGCCACAGAAAGTCCCTCACACTTCCTCAGAGACGCTCATATGGTTAGTCATGTTGGACAACAAACTGCCGTCCGTTGTCTCGGCGAGGTATTTCCCAGCATTCTTAGTGTTGTGCTTGGCACGTGTCGGCTCTGAACTCTGCAAAGAAAGCAAAAGCGAAAGCCAGCGAGGAACAAGGAGCTCCATACAGGTTTCCTCTGAATGACATGTGTATGTTGTCAGGACTCCAGAACACATACACACAGAAAAATATATCAAATCCTGCAGGTTGGAGATAAGATCATGAAAAGCACATTACGGTCCAAACAGGCTCCAGCTAACACTCTGAGCTTTATTCACAGGCACTGGGACCTCCGCAGTGGATGCGGATCAAAGAAGAGTGAAACATGAGGGAAATGAAGAAAGTGATGTAAAAATAATTTGAATTTGAAAGAGTGGATTTGTGGTTTCAGCCTCTGTAGCTGCAGATGAAGCACAGAGGAAGTGAGTGGATGGAGAAACTGTTTTTCATCAATTAGCTGCCAGGCTTTATGCTAAGCTAGGCTAACACGCTCTGGAGCTAATGCACAGACAAGAGTGTGATATCAACCGTCTCCTCTTACTCTCTGAAACAAAGCAAATAAGCACATTTGCAAAAAAATAATAATATTTTTTTAACCATCTATTTAAATAAGCTACTGTGAATAAACTTTGTACTTGGGTTCTTTTTCTTGTATTTTAGCTTTGAGCATTTTCCATTAGGGTAGCGGATTTAAATTTCCCTACAAAATATCAACAGGACTTTAATCTGAAAAAGAAATTAGAAGAACAAAGAGGAGCTTAATCATAAAATACACAATTTTCTTTAAAAAATGTTCTTGTGAAGAAATGATCTAAATCTAACCAGCAATGGAATTAATTGCTTTGAAAATGTTTTTTTCCCAGCACATCATTTTCAAGTGTTACGATTTTAAAAATATGATTTTATATATTAATTTGTTTACTTATTCAGACAGAAAATCCAGGTTTCCAATTCTCAAAAAACATCATATTGAAGATGTTAGAATCCAGATAATAAATCAATCAATAAATGATGTACAACATAATTCTCAGCACCATATTTCTATTTTATCATTCCAAATATGTACAGTTTTGTTTGAGTCCATATCTCATCATGTTTATCCGGCGTGTCATCAAACCCGTAGTTATACAACAATGTGCACACGTCTTTTGACAGAGAGCCAAAAACGTGTTTATCCCGTATAAATATTGTTCTTGTCAGCCTGCTTTCTGTCATATCAGAAAACTGATTCCATAACAAACTGTCCTGCGATCCTCTAAATATATCAGCAACTTTTTTAGATTCACATTTGAGGCCCTGAAATTGATTTTTAGACAAAAATTCTACTTTCAGTTAACATTAACATTGTTGTAAGACCAACAACAATAGTTTACAGTACAAAAACTATTGTTTACTTTCATAAAGAGGGGGCCATTTTGGATCTAAACCACACCAGCTGCACTCCAAAAGCACCAAACACTCAAAACTCTCTGATCTCTGCTTCCCACTTTATGTCTCAGGCTCCTGCCACATGCCAAACTAGCCTTCACCAGAGCCTCATCAGGACGTCAGGCACATCTACTGCAGCCAAACCATGATGAGTTTTTATATAAAACTCCTTGAGGAGATGAATTTTTCTCGGCTCCCGCTGACTGACAGCGCAGGGCAGCTCCAAGTGTAAATGTGCAGCAGGGTGGGTCTATAAAAAGCACGGTGGTCTGTCTGCTTGACCTTAAAATGTTTAAAATATACCTCCCAGTTTCTTTTTCATCTTATTTAACTGATAGCAGAGCGGGGAATTCCCACACCGACACAGACTGCAACACATTTCCCCAGAAGCTGCATCGTTTGCAATTACAATCAAAGAAATCAAACTTGTATTTCATCATAACCTGACAGTATGAACTAGAAAACGATGTTTCATGTATGGTGATGTGCACATAAACGGTTCTATTTGAGAATCATCCAGCACTGAAAGGCATCCAGCTCCCTGTTTGCCTCGAGGGACCACAGAAATGAGTGTTGCTGAATGTCTGTGGCTTCCCAGCGAGGAGCTTTGCTGTGTCTTTGTGCATGTGGACGTTAAACATTCCTCCTGCTCCCATCGCTCTCTTCAACCACCGGGCACAATCCCACATTCTCATCTAATGCAATTCAAAATTCATTTTGTTTGATGGAAGATCTGAGGACATTTTTAGATGTTAAGAATTGCATGTAGGGACAAAAACACAACAGCCAGACCTTCTTCTGCTGCACTGAATAATTGATGAAACACGTTTTCTCTGCATCCTGCTGCTTTGTGCCTTGTTTGATTTACATTTACAACCAGTTAACAGAAAACACATATAAGGTGGTGATATTGCTCTCCAAGATAAACTGCAGAAACTATGATTATAGAGCTGCTGCACTTCCACCTTTTCACCACAAGAGGTCAGACTGCTCCTTAGCAGCCCTTTGCTGTGTCATGAGGAGGTACAGAAGATGGATTGTGCAATTAATTGAAGGGGAAACTGAGATTTCCATGAGATTCTTGAGGGGTTGAAGAGGAGGTTCAGAGTTCACTGGTATCTCACTAAAGGTCATACAGGTGACCGATCAGTCAGCCATGCAGGGGAGGAGGTGGATGAAACAAACAAACCCACGACTTTCAACCAAGAGACTGGTGTTCATGATCTGCTGCTGCAGCTGCAAGTCCCACAGTAGTGTTATTATTTTTTTTTTTGTCTAACCGTATTCTTTTCTCTAACCTTAGCCAAGTGTTTGTGGTGCCTTTAAAACTGTGATTGTGATGTGGCAATGTGTTGGAAGTATAGGGAGGATATGAATATGAATCATGCTGCAAAAGTTTTCTTAAGGAATCAAATATTTATGAGAGAGCAAAACAAAATCAAGTATTTTTGTAGGCCAACCCGGAGGTTAGCATCACCATGGGGTCTATTGAGAATTCACCTATGGGATTTTTGCATTTGATTTTAGATCTCTGCAGGAAATAAGCTCTGTGGGAAACACATGTTTCTGATGCTTATGTGTTTTGTTCAGCAGGATACTCTTCAGAAATGAACACCATATTTATGATGTTTAAAGCATTGATGCAACCCATTCAAAATCCTCATTGAGAGGTTTGACCCCAGGGTGCTAAAATGCTAACTTACTTCCTGGTTTAAGAACTCATTGCTGTGGCACCCTGTATACTTGTATACCCTGTTCTCTTGAATTGGTTTGTAGGTTCCCTCAGGAGGCATCAAGGGGTCTATGTGGACCCCTCTTTCTTGTGGTGTCCTAAGGTGGCTTCAATGCGTTTTAGGGTCATTTAAGGAGGTTTTTTGAATTCATGATTCATTTCTGTGATCTTTTTAAGGTTTTTTCAGGGTGTATTTAATGGGCCCCAGGGTCCATTGGTGTCTTGGTTGACTAACACAGTTGCCTAATGGTGATTTTCAGGCATAACAAGGATTCTTAGAGCTTCAGAGTTCAAAAAGTTTTCAGCCTACCCTTAAAAAACCCTTAAGAAACCCCTGCTGGACATAAAATGGACCACTGGAACCCCCTGAAAGCAGCCTGCCATGACCCCTACAGAGGCATTTCACAGGTCCTTGTGAAACAATATTCAACAGAATTTTCCGTAACAACGGCAAGGAAAAGGGAAACTGTCTCTTTAAAGGTAAAACACCCTTTATGACAGCATCACACAGCTCTCTCTAACTTTCTCAGCACCGTCACATAAGGTTTCTTTGCCTCCTTTCTCTGGCAAAATAGTTGAGAAAAAACTGCTTCTGAAAGATGTGAGTGGCTTGGTTTCCGTGGCAACAGGATTTGCCCATGATGGAGGTGAGGGCACTGCTGCCGTGGGTGATGTCAGCAAAGCCCTGATTACATTATCCCAGCATTCACACCAGGAGGAATCTGAGACAAACAGGGACAACAAAGGCTGCATCCGATTGTTTCATTACAGGCTCACGTGTGTGTGTGTGTGTGTGTGTGTGCGTGTGTGCGTGCACGAGTGCGAGTGCGACAGAGCTAACAAGGTCTCTGAAGAGGCAGCAGGTTGTGTATAAAGGTGTGAATGAGAATAATAGAGTATTTTATTATTGTAAATGGAAATCCATGAATTAGAAGTTTGAACATTCATGGAAAAACCATTTAAAACATACAAACCTGTCAAATAAAACACTCAGCATTTGTTGTGATGCTCTCACTGTAGGCACAATGGTAAAAAAGTAGTTAGAATATGTGTTTCTGTATATGGCAGGAGGTTAACAGTGTTAAGGTCTTTAAAGTGTCCAAAATAGAAGCTGCTTTACACTACATACACAGTTGTGATATACATCTAATGACAAAAAAACCAAACAAACTAGAAAATAATAACAACAACAATTCTAATTATTATTGCCTTCACCCCCTCATCGTTTTATATTTTTCATGTGTGTATTTGAAAAACACTGTATTTTATGTCTGTATTTGCCAATAGGTCATCATGTAATAATAGTCATAATACAATAATGCATTCATTCATAGATAGATAGATAGATAGATAGATAGATAGATAGATAGATAGATAGATAGATAGATAGATAGATAGATAGATAGATAGATAGATAGATAGATAGATAGATAGATAGAATGCAGACTTGTTCCCATAGCTTAAGATAAACTTCAAATATTCATCTTTTAGCTCCATTCACAGTTGGAGGCTCCTACATACAGTAGATGGAGAGGAAGAATAGAGTGGGAGGAGAATAGCAGACAAAATAGAGGGGAGGAGATTCAAAATCGTCAGCAAGCAGGCATTCATGCTTTCTCCCCGATTTCCTCTCCCTCTCTAACACTCTCTCTCCCCAACACTTTGTCTGTCTCTCTCTCTTTCTCACCTCTCTCCTCCTATACAGAGAAGTCAGCCAATGCATCAGCTTTCAGCTCATCTGGCTCTTATTTCCCCCCCTGCATCAGTTCTTCACTTCTCTCCGCTCCTCCGCTGACTGGTACCTCTTTTTCATCCCTTCCTTCTCCCTTTCCCCCCCCTGCATCCTCCTCATCCTCCACCATGGAATACAGATAACCATCCGGCCGTCCTGACACTATGGGTGCCTGCTTCTGCAAAGGTCACAAAGGTCAGTGCTACCTGTCTGTGTGTCCAAGTCCGTGTCTCTGTTTGAGGGTTGGATTAACCTGCAGGAAGCGTTGCAAACAAGCATCTGAGGAGCAGAACTGTTTCAGAAAGTTGCATCACGCTCTGCATGTGAGAAATGTAGAAAATCCCAGTAAATGAAAGCACCCTGAGGTGTCGATAACCACCTCAGTCACATATTCAGTCTGACAGAAGTGCTTCCACGTAAAGGACGATGCAGAGCACAAATTCTGCCATGGAGGCATTCGTCTGAAAAAACTTGTTTTCATCTGCTGTTCCGCAGCTATTCTTGCGCTGAGTGAATCCGTGCAGATTGGTTTAGAATGAAGACGTGGTGGGGGGGGGCGGGAGGTTGATGAGAGGGATTGTGAGGATCAGCGGACGACAGCCGTGGCTTTAGGATATGACAGCTCCATCCGAGGCTCATCTCCAACTTGTCGTGGCATGAAGATGTGACTTGGGTTACAATTCCCTCTCAGAGGAAATCCTGTAGTGTTTGTTGTCTGGATGAAACAGTGATCCTTCAGCTGGCAGCAGGGCCTCTTTCAAGTAGAACAAAAGCACTAATTTGTGCTGTCAAAATAAAGGATCAAATTTAATAACATCTGATTTAAGGTGTACCAGCGTTCTGTGATACCTCCAAAGAACAATCTACTTGTCAGTACATGACACGCAACATTCGTAAACATTATTTTTAGCCTGACAGTTTTCTGTGAGACAAAGTGCTTTTGTTTGGCGCAGGTCTCTTTTAACAAGGTGGAGGGTGATGAGGGCAGAGCTTTCAAGCTGGGAAGAAAGAGGGAAGGCAGCTGTGAGGCTCCAGACAGACAGCTCAGAGAACAGCAGGAGTGTGTTCAGATGTGTGTGTGTGTGAGTGTGTGTGTGAGTCAGGGTGGGATTTAACCCTACAAGGACAGCAGAGGCTTCATGATGGGTTTCTTGACCTGCTAATAGCATTTGATGAGGCCAGAGACCACATACAGCCCTGTGCACTGGTGTGTGTGTGTGTGTGTGTGTGTGTGTGTGTGTGTGTCCACTGAGCTCTCCAGTGATGTTAATTCTCTGTGGCTTCAAACTGCTCTTCATTTCCTCTTGTCGTTCATATGAACCCCATCATCATCAATTACAAAGCAAATAGTCAGAGTTAATGATAAGTATGCAGAGGCTCCAGTTAAATGACTGCATGAGTCTCTCATCCATTATAAATGAGCGACGTCTGACCCCTGGCCAGCAGAAATAACTGGGGTTTAGCTTTATATATGCACACACACACATACAGCATTAATCTAACACTGGTGTGTGTGTGTGGTTCCTTACAGAGCTCCACCATCCCATGACAGCACAGCAGGACCTGACTGTGGAGGGTCAGCCATCCTCTATCAAGGTCAGTCACACTTATCCTGTAGGTTTCAGACAGATTATGGTCTGTTCAGTGCGTCTACCTCGACTTTTCATATGAAGACTGAAAGCAACAAGTACTAGTTTTTCAGAGTGTGGATTCAGCAGAGTTATGACAGTTTTTTACTTTTCTAGCAAAGATATAATCAAAATAAATGTGTTGATGCTGTGTTCAGTGAGTTACTCCAAGTAATTGGGAGGCAATTTCTTGAGCGACCAAAACAAATTTCTATTCACTTATATTGTAGGAGAAAAAAACAGCACGGACAGTTATGATTCTCTCATTAACTTCCTCCATTCCCCTTCTCTTCTGCCCTGATACTGAGGATGTTTCACTTATTTTTGACCGATTGTCTTGTACATGGACACATGGAACACCCTCGGACAGCACATCGGTCATTTCAAAAATCATGTATTGCCATGTATATTTTGCACAAACCCTACAACGATCCATGGCTTTTTATTTTTAAACCATAATCCACCCATGCAATAAGCCCTTCAACAGATGGAATAGGCACAGCACCTGAAAAGTCCAAAGAGCAGCAGATCACCACAGCTCTGGGCAAAAAAACCCCCATAACTATCTGGATCCCTTATACCATTAGAGATGAGTATGAGAGCATATGTCTGTGATTTGGGTTAACTGGCCCAGTTCTGCTGACAGTATTTAATGATCACATTATCGCCCCTCTTCAAAATTATCTCGAATTAATTCCGCACAAACAGCACGGTTGCAGGCAGTGTTTCCCTACATAGCCGTGGCGGTGCGCCACGCCTGAAATTCGACCGCCAGGTGAGGCGCGTGTGATCCAGGGGAACATGCTTTTTTTTGCCCTACCTTTTAAAACCACGCGGATCACCGGTATTTCAAATTACCGTAACTCCCCGCTACTTCGTGCAATCTGAATCATTCAAACAGCCCTTGAAAGCTGTGAAACGGGGCTTTCTGCTGCTATTACATGCATTACGGTAATGACTGAGTGCCGTGTGGAGAGTGAGAGGAAATGAGCAGCAGCTGCAGGCGGCGTTTTTGTGACAGAGTTGGATGATTCAGACAAACTTTTGGTGCGGTTTCTTGGAGTTTAGCAACGTTTAAAAGGTATATTCTGTGTAAGTAAATCCGAATCTTGTAAACAATAGTTTTAGTATTTTTTCCTGACGTTTTTTTTATCGTCCTCCCACTCAAGGCCACTTCCCTATCCCAACCAACACACATGAGTGCACAGACACTTTGTATTTGTTTATTCAAACTACACTTTAAAGAATAAAATGTCTTATCTGCCACAACATGTTTTTCCATGTCTGATTTTTATTGATACATTTACAGATTGAATTATATTAAATGAGAATTGTTTAACATTTATTAGATAATCATTTATTTTGTTGAGTGGAAACAGCCGTTTCTGAGATGGAAGGAAAGAATATAAAAGATCTCCTTGGGTTTGCACTGACCACACGTCTGGCAACGAATCAGCAGTTTACTGATGTGAAAACCAGAAACACTTTAATTTACCCAAGAGAACACTCAGTTTCCCCACTTTGCACATTTCATATTCAACTGACATTTATGCAGAATTTTATCATCTGTAAAACTTAATTTGGACTGGTTTACAGCCGTTTGAAGTGAAGCCAGGCAATAATGTGTAAGCATGTATTTAATTTCCGGTAGAAAAAAAAGGCTTTATTGTTCAATCAATAATACTGTATTTGAAGTGCAGTTTCTCCTCTTACATTGATTGCAGCTACTTGAGGGCAAACACCATACGGGTTTGAGTTTAAAATACCTTCCTATGACTGGAGTGTGAATGCTGCAGGATTTCCACAAGAGCCTGCTGTTATTGTCATTATCACCATTTTGTGTGTGGGTTGAGTTATCACACAGAGGACGTGATTGCCTGAGGAGGATGTATGCAAATGTGTGTGTTTGTATGTGCTTTTGTTTTGTGCATGAGAAGCTCATAGCTGCACTCCTGGTGGTCTTTATGGATCAAAACATCGTACAAAGAGTTACCTGCTCCTCTGTGAAATGAAAAATCTGCCTTTGTTATATAAGTCATTATAAAACCCATGTTATGAGTGCAGCTGTGACAAGCTAAAATTGAGCTATTACGTCAACCATTCAGATGTAATGTTCTTCCTCTCATGTTGTGCAGGATGGCCAGAATCCATCCAACGGCAGTGTGGCAGATAAAACCAGCGGATATGATATCGGCGAGCTGGCCACCTCTTCTTTGATGGGTGAGACAAACACACATGTTCATGTTGTTTCATTAGAAATGAGCCATGAAACTGGGAAAGCAGCATGCTGGGAAATTGTGTCACAGCACTAACCATTAGAGGTTAGTAATGTTATTTCCCCGCTCCTTGATGCCCTCTCTCTCACACACATATGCTGTAAATATACTCAGACAGAAAGGGCAAATCATCAGGCTCACCTCTGGCTTCTCCTCATGTTGGTGCCTCCCACTCTTTCATCCCCCTTTCCTCATCCTGTCTGTCTGCCTCATCTCCATTGCTTCCCCCTCGCTGAGAGGGGTTAATTATCTGACTTAATGTGTTATGCCTTGCTGAACTTTTCCCAATGAAAGCTCCTTTATTACCCCGACAGTATAATTATGAAGGCAGTGAAAACCTCATGAATATGTTAGACAAACGAAGACATTCAGGCAGACAGCTGAGAAGCTGACACCTGCTTTGGGAGTAACAGAACCAGTCCAGTAAAGAAATAATCAAAAAAATAAAAAAGCTTTTTGACATTTACTTGGACTTAATCACCTGTCAGTCATCATTTAAATTGGCAGAGCGAGTTCGGCAGAGTTCGACAGTCACAAAGTGCAGCTGACAACCTAACTGCTCAAATCAGATCACACTGTGCAAACTCAAATATTATTGTACAAATATAATTATATTAAGAAGATTTTGTTCTTCTCGTATAACACCAATGATAAATATATCAGACTGATGTGATTTTATTAACACCTGATGGCTAAAGCCCTGCTAGCAAAGCATTCATTCAATTCCACAAATTCAATAGTGTTGCACCGAACAAATGAGTTCATTACAGTTTTGCTACTCTTACAGCCTAGTGGTTAAGGTAAACATGCAAAGTCTGTCTTGAAGTGGATGTTACGGGGAACAAACGGCGGTCATTGCTCAGCGGATTTCATGGAGACTTAGAGTTAGTGTTAGAGTTAGATCTTGCCTGCAGTTCATAGAGGGAAGCATTCATCCTCTGTTGAGCAAGAGTGTCTAGATTAAGACATTTCCCATGTACAAGTAGAAACTTTGGCCTGATGGTGGCACTAAAGGGGAGATAGGAGGGTCATTCATGGGTTGGGGACCATGAATTTCTACCTATGACTGAACAATCACATGTGCATCTATGTTGCATTGGTGTTCAGCCATGCTTGAGGTACTTTGGTCGAGATTGAAGTGTCTCAACAAGTATTGATGGATTGGTGAAAATTTTGATACTTAAATTCATGATCCCCAGGGGTTGAAGCCTAATGACTTTGATGATCCTCTGACTAATCCTTTAGTGCCACCGGGTGAAATGTCTCAACAGGATGTGATGTAATGAGGCCTTGTTTGGGCTGATCATGTTATTATTTTTGGCGGGTGGTTAAGCCGGACATCAAAACATCTACTTCTACTTTGAAAAGATGACATTGTTGAGTAGTCTGCCTTGTTAGCATGTTTGCACTGCTTAACATCAACCTGTTAGCATTAGCATTTAGCTCAAAGCAGTGACAGCCCCACAGCTGCTAGCATAGCAGTCTTTTTGTTGTCTAAAGGTCATCTAAAGGATATGGACTGGAGTTATCAGCTCTCATTGTTTGAATCTTAATGGGTTTCTTTTTTTTACCACAGTCACGAAGGCAGCTTTGATTTTCTTTGTTGTTTTTCATGGGTTCAGTCCACCACAGCTTGAAATCGACGCTGGTTGCATGCAAACAGCTAAATTACAGTGCGTACTCCCTTCAGGGTGTGATCAAATGTTATTTTCAAGAATTATTCCCATGTAGGCTGCTAAATAACAGCCCTGAATGCAGCACCTACAGATTTATAACACTCCATGTTTGTTCAACTGCTCTGTTTCCACAACACACCGCAGGGAGTCGTGCCTCACATGGTGCAATATACTGTATGTCTATTTTTGTACAGGGAATTATTCCTTACTGACTCCGGTTTATTAAACTTGAAACCCGTGTTTACTGTAGCAACAGGATAAACAAGACCAAGAAATCGAATAATTCCTTACAGCAACCAAGGAAGCTCAGAGGGTGTATTGGCATCACCTGATGAGAATTACATTCTACTCATTCGTTTCATAAAAGCTTTTATTTTTGTGGGGTTTCAGAGTTGAAAAGACTGTTACCTTGCGTGATCCCTTTCCTTGATTGGCTGACAGATTAAGGCTTCATGCTATAATCTTATTTCATAAAAATGTTTTTTTTTTCGCACAGACATCATGGTATAATTATTAAATATATCTTCTCTCATGCAAACAGCAGATAGGAGCCTAGTCTCCAGCAAGAAATGTTGGTGTTTTATGTTTCTGAGAACCGCTGATATGTTGATGTTAGTTTGAGGTTCTTAAGTAAAAGTACAAATGTCACACTGAGAAATTACTCCACTACTAAGTAGAAGTCCTGCATTCAAAACTTACTGAAGTAAAAGTACAAAATGCACTTAAAGTATCAAAAGTAAAAGTACTCATTATGCAGAATGGTCCCAAACAGATTCTTTTATATATTCCAAATATATTGTTGGAATCTTATTATTATCATTATTATTATTATTATTGATACATTTATGTACACAGTATTTTACTGTTGTTATACACTGTTGTGTGCTTTGATTTGTTTTGAAGAATTTTAAATTAATTGTATTTTTCATGTCAAATCTTAACTAGCTTTAGTTATTTTTAACTACTTAGAAATAACTAAAGCTGTCAACTAAATGTAGTGAAGTGAGAAGTAAAATATTTGCCCTAAAATGAAGTGGAGTAAAAGTGTAAAGTAAAATATATGGAAATACTCAAGTAAAGTAAGAGTACCTAAAATTTGTACTTAAGCACAGCACTTAGTTACATTCCACCACTGTATTCAACGTATCTGTTTATTCTAAGAAATCCATATCATTTAACATATAGTTTATGTTTGTTTGTTTGGATTGTTTGTTGGCTGAAATACACCAACAAATCACCAGAGACGTTTAGTGTAGCTTGCTGCTGCTCGCTGCATGGTGTGTGATATGTTTTGGTCCTTTTCACTCTGCAGCCTGGATAGTATACGGCCAAAATATCCAACTTGAAAAACAAATGGGACTTTCCTGCAGATTGCTTAAATAGATGCAAACAGCTTCCTCAGCGTCGAGCGTCAGCCGGAACAGATCGTCCTAACAGAGTCGTCACAGTGTGAACGCAGGGTGAAACAGCAGTGGGCGTCACAGTGCACAACAAAACGCAGAAATAGTCTTCGACTGCTTGGCTTATATGAAAATACCATGTCTGGTTGTTTTTCTCAGTTTCAATTAGCCTTGGCTGCCAACTCTCTTGGCTCCTTTATTTAATTAAACTGAATCTCCATCTCTCTCTGAGCTATCTCTGCTCCTCTCTTCATGACATTGTTCATCCTTTTTTCTTTAACCTGTTCTCTTAACCTTACCTCCTTATTCGATTCTTCCACTTTGCCTTTTTCGACCTTTCCTTCTTCCTTTTTTTCTCCCTTTACGTCTGTTTAATTTACCTCTTCTGCAATATGACCAAGATGTGCTGGTCACTTCAACTCTTCATTTCCCCAGACCTTTCCACCCCTGTCTCTTTTGATTAAAAGAAATCATGGCTCCTTTGTAGTTCTGCCCGCTGACTCTACAGGTTATGAATAATATTACTGTAGAGATACAGGGACACAGCACCTCTATTAGAGGCTGCTTAACAAGACGGGTTATGAATAACATATTACTGTAGAGGTAGAGAGACAAGGCAGCTCTATTAGATGCTGTTGAACCAGAATAATCTAGTTGAAGCTACAGGTCTTTCGATTTAAGGCTTGGATTAGTCAGTCACAATAATGAAGACTTGAGGTTTGAAAACAAGTTTCAAATCATGGGTGCACTGTTGGAGCTCAGGCCGAAGAAAATATAATTTGATCCTTGTCTGTAGTGACTGACAGCCCTTGCATAGTGACACAGCTTAATTTTTTAATTACCTTTGCCAGGAGGTCGCGTTTTTGGTTCTGCATCAAAGTCGGAGCCGATTCAGTCGTCTTCTCACTATTGATTAAGAAACCCAGAAATTTCACCCACAGGAGACCTGTATTTGGGTCCAACATAAAAATAAAAAAGAAAAGCCAAATATGTTATTTGAAGTAATGTCACTTAACTTGAAGTAATGTCCTGTTATCACGTTACCAACCAGTGAAGTAACAACAGATGATCCAGAATGTAGCGGCACGTCTGATCTTCAACCAGCCCAACAGAGCACATGTAACTCCATTACTCCTTTAGCTCGCATCACATTCAAAGCCCTGTCTCTTGCCTACAAAATTAGATGGGCTAATAACAACACATTGGACCTACTATAAGGTGGAGCATACTTATGGGACAGCAGTTGCTGATAAATGACCGATCAGTGGTGTGATAATGTCCAGATTGGGTGGCCGTCTTGTATTTGTTTGATCTATCCTCCCTTTCTCCTTTTCCTCCATCATGACTACCGTTAGAGGTTGGCAACTATTGCGTGGGTTACCTCCCAGTTGTAGTAAATTATTTTGTAGGAGTAAAAGAACGAACAGTGAATGAAAACAGAGTGTTTCTATCCACAAGAGTTCCTTCATTGGAGAGTTGTCCGAAATAAACAGGAAAATGTACAACTTTCTCAAAAATAACCCAGGGTGCTGTTACACTATCATTTTCAGTCTTTTCCAATTGGTTTTCCATGGAGCTCTTCATCAGTAGGCAGCTGCAGTAATACCTCCTTCATGCTTCAGGTTATGCAAATCTGAACTAAATGCTCACCTGCAAAGTCTAAAATATGCTCAAAGTGTCGCATTTCTTCTCAAGTATAACCGTTTCATGATTCCTCTCCCTCTGTGTGTTTTTTATTTTGCCATTTCCAAATCCCTGTTGCGTAATGTGGCATTTTTCACCCTTCCCCTAACATTTAACGTAGCTTATCACAATCTTTTCATCAAACTGTCTTGGCTATCACATATACTGTATGTACAGCTAATCCACTTTATCAAGATCTCCTCCTCATCCTGTTCAGGTCTGGTGGCCACGATAAAGGAGCATATCACCAAGCCGACGGCGATGGCCCAGGGCCGCGTTGCTCACCTGATTGAGTGGAAGGGTTGGGGTGGAGGCAGCGAAGCCAGGGGAGGTGGTGGCGGGCGGAGCGGGACTTGGGGGGGCATGGGGGCCGAGCTGCAGGAGGATGAACAATTCTACTCCCAAATGACCGACGAGATCAAGGAAGCTCGCTTCGCTGCAGGTGAGACAGAATTGAATTCAAGCTGTGGCCAGTGGAGATGATGTGACGCTCAGATCCCTCTGGGCTTTTGTTTCTGTTTCATTGCCTTGTGCAGGGGAAGTTCAAAATCAATAGTGCTTAAGATGTCCAATGACAGCGACTCAGAACTAGTTCACTTATTGAATTTCCCTTTGTTCGTGGTGGACCAGGAGAAAAACAACTGGGGGTCGACTTCTGAGAAAAGGAACATAACATGTGTTTGTGTTTGTTTCACAGGAGTGGCTGAGCAGTTTGCTCTGGCTGAGGCGTGCATGAATGTGTGGTCCATGAATGACAGCTTAGAGCAGCCCTGCACCAGTTTACAAGGTGCGTCATGTAAAACCATTACTCAGTGCAGCTTCTGGTCTGAAACTTCTATATATATGTAATGTTTTTTTTAGAGAAGTTACATGGAGCCATCAATGATCCAATTAAAGCACCATTAAAGTGCTATTTCTGTAATCTACCCGTTTGAATAGCTACAGCGTCTTAAATCACTACAAGCAGAGAGCATGCAGCTGCCTGTTTGTCATGCTTAAAATCATTTTTTAGGGTTTTAAAATAGCAACCTAACTTGAGTGTTACTGTTATTATCCTCCTCAGCAGCACAAAGCCACTTCTTGTCTCAGTTCCTGCTGGACGGCGGGAGCGTCAGCGTCCCTCAGCACCTGTACAGCATCCATGCCCAGACGTATGGCAACAACATGGCGGCCAACCTGGTCCTCCCACCACCGGTCGACTCCTTTTCCCAGACATCCAACATCCAGCAGGACATGGATCGTCCCCCCGTGGACAGAAGCACCCTGACTGTAGAAGCTGCAGTCCGACACGTAGACAGCAGCTCGCTATCCGAGGATGACGTTTTTTATAACTGAGCTTAACAGGAAAACAAGCCAGCAATCTTGATGACGATCTGAGCCTGAGCCTTACTAAGAGGACTTGAGTCTGGGCCACCAGCACTGACTGATACAGAAACATAATCACAGACATCTGTGAGAGATCTCAAGACATCATTCCTCAAATGGCTTTTCTGGGCAGGTTTCAACACCTGGTCTTCAGATACAAACTTTCTCCCCTGTCGAGATGTACGCTTTTCTGAATGTATATAGTTCCCCTGCTACATTTACATTTTTTATTCAGTGTAAATAATTTCATATCATAGCTAGAATTGGAACTGTGAAGTCAACTAATACTGGAGTAAATACCTTATTAAACATCAGTTTAACATGTGTCTCATTCTGTTTTCCCAGATGAATTGAAAAGATGACTGTGAAGGGTTAAACCTGAATGTGTCTTCTGAATCGAGAGCGATGTCTGTCGTAAAGAAGCCCAATTATCTGTCTGAGTCTCAGCTATGATTAGCCATCATTCACACTTTTCTGAGAGCGACGAGTGAAGGAGAGCGGTGCAGAGAAAAGACATTTAACAGAGAGGCAGAACAACACAGAAGCCATCAGCGTGCATGTGGTCAGTGTCTGTCTGTCTGTCTGTCTATCTATGTTCATAGTTTTGTTGATTTTGCTTTGCAAAGAAAATTTGACGGTACCAAATTGGACAGTCACACTCTGACGAACTGCAAGTTATTGGAGTATTGTGTCTTTTGTAAAGACATAATTACTTTTTTGTTAAAATCAATATAGTGTATGAAAATGGTGCCTGGAGCTTTTATGTAACAAGATTGGAGTCTTGTTGCATGAAGAAGAAATACATGTCCGTTTAAGTAGACTTTAATGCCTTTAGATAATGAGCTGTATAGCTTTGACACCAGTCTCGTCCTTTGATAATAATCCCCCTGAATCCTTTATGTGATTTATCACTTTAAATAATGACACTTATTTTTGACATTGTCATGTCACCATGGTCCAAGATCTTAATAATTGCTTTGGTTAGTGTGATGTCAATCCTGTAAGGAGCAGTGTGTAGGATTTAGTGACATCTAGTGGTGAGGTTGCAGATTGCAGCCAGTTAAATACCAAGATTCTTCAGGTAATGTGAAAATGCAAAAAGCCCTCTGCACTGCTGGTATTTGGTTCGTTAAAGAGCAATTTACACTTTATTCACGTATGAAAATAATAAAAAATGATGTTAATATGAGAAATCGCTCCATATATTTACCTTATAGCCTTTACTTTACATGCGCAAAATGGTTGCGGGGCTGGAATGATGCTACTTCATAAGCTAACTCTAGTGCTAGCTTGGTTAGAAAGGCAGCTGACATCTTAGGGTGTCTTTCAGTCCAACAACAAAAACTGAACAAGACATTTGAGGCGACCAAAATGTTCCAGTTAACTTTGATGAAGTGGAAACACTTGCTGAAAGCATAAAGGTTCAAAGAAGAAAACACACCCGTCAGTCATTTATTTCTATTTTCCTCTAAAGGGTTACATTGTGTTAACTGGTGTACAAACTGTTTTACAGGCTTTTGTTTTCAATCCCACATATTATTTTTGGTTGACACACTTTTAATACTGCTGTGTCACAAAGCGTGAGTCAGTGAACGAGACAGAGCGCTATCTCCTCAGTGGACAACATCCTGCTAATTACAGTCAAAGGCCAGACAATAAGCTGTGATAAATGCTTTTCATTGGAGCCACCAGCTAATGACAGTTTTGTTTGTGTGCAAACATTGTCACGCTTGGGTAATAAAGAAGGGACATCATTATCTGAGCTATGCTTATTTTGCTGCTAATTAGACAGAGATGGATTCATGTTTTCTTTTTAAAAAAAAAGGTCATGGGATGAGCTTATTTCCTGTCGCAGCTCAGATTTCTTTCGCCAAATCTTCTAATATTCTCTTCATCTGGAGGAGAAAATGGAGAAAGCAATAGGGAGGGAGGGAAGAGACAGCTTTGAATCAGTAAGTAGCCATTTTGCCTCCTACTCTCTGCATAATCCATACAGGGACATGGTCATGTTTGCAAAGTGCATACAGACGAGACAAACGCCTGCAGAGGAACTTAACAGAATCAAGCTGTATGAGTAAAAACAATCAGTACCTCTCGCCATGTGATGACCCCGACCAGCCTTCCCCTGTCTGCGACAAACAGCGTCTGAGCTCCAGCCAGACTCAGGACACTGTAGGCCTGTGAGGATACAGAGGAAAGTGACTTTGAAGGTGAACGTTACATGTTAGGGTGGTGAGAGTAAACAGAACTGAAACATTATAAGTCAGAACACTCACTGTTAAGCTCCATAAAGCTACGGGCAGTGGCAGGCGATAACTCCCTGTACGTTCATCACTAGTGTTCATAAACGAGTATTTCACTATAGAAACCATGTAATTGTGAGCCATCAACATGTGGGTTATAGTGTGTGGTTTTCTGTTTGTTGTTCCTCTCCTTCCTCCCCCCTCCCCTCTGTGTTTCCTCCTCCTGCAGAGCCTGTGTGAGGCAGGGGGCGTGGCTGGCTTCTCCCTCAGCAACAGACGAGACGCACCTGTTTCCACTCAGCTCATCAGGCTCACTATAAAAACCTGGTCTTCAGTGCAGAACTCCAGATAATGCTGTGTTGTTTGGTAGAGAGCTGAGTACTTTCCTCCAGTGAAGTTGTGTCTCGCTGTGTTGGTGGCCTTTGTTTGTTCAGTGCTTGAGTTCTTCCTTGTTGGACTTTGTTGTAAGCTAACGCTAACCTGTAACCTGCTATGTTTTAGTTGGTCAGATAATCCAGCCCCTGATGTAAGAGGTTTGTGTTTTCTGCTGCTTTTTGTGCCTTTAAAATATACCTCTTGCAACCCAAAAGCTGTGAAAACATAATTCTGAATTTTTCCTGAATGTTTGACATTCTGCTATCAACCTTTGCTAAACCAACATAAACCCTGGCGCTGCATATTTTTGTAACTGCTTGAAATGTCTGCCTTATTCCATGGGTTCTGCTGTTTGTAAAATGTGATCTTTACAAATAATTGAAAAATAGATGGATTAAAAAAAAGAGTTGGAGCTGCTGTGGAACTGGTTTGGGTTGAAAAATGGGTATTTGAGTGGTTGCTAAGTCTAGAAAAGTACCAGAACTTAACAATAGTGCATCATTAGATGAAATCATTTTATACTCATTCAAGTTAGTGGCGGGCTGAAGTTAACCACATTTTCCATAAACGAGTTTGTATGATTTCCTACAGAAAGTATTTCACAAGAATATCTGTGAAAGCTGGTGGTTGTCTGATCATATAAGATGTGAAACGAGTTGTTGTATGAAGAAAGGTGGAACTATTCCTTTAAGTTCATCTATACTAATGACATTACCTCCTCAATGGTGTTGTGAGGTGATAGTGAGACAGGGGTTGGGTAAATGTGGCAGAACTCATCCAGATGTTTCTCCCGGCGCTGCAGAGAAAAGCACATCAATATTCACATTTGTATGCGTCTCCTGTCGGATGCATGCTCGTCATGCAGTATCAGTGTGTCTGTTGCCTGAAGTGTTGGACATGTCTACAATCTGTTTTTAAGACCATTTTTTCCAGCTGTCATAAAATAAGCTTTTACGTCAGCCAGCAGTCCTGTCTGTACATCCTGCTCCCATCCTCTTTTTGCAACTGTTTCACATTCAGTCAATGCAGAATGTAAAGACATGACCTGGTTTTTCAGACAGCATCAGACAGTTTATTCCTCTACCTTCTTCTAAACCCTGCCGATACCTGTCTGACTCCATCCAGTCTTTTACCTCAGTCTGACAGTGTCGCAGGAACATCAGCAGCTCAGATCGGAGAACAAAGCCCAGTATAATCTGCGACTCTTCAACAGAAGAAAAGAGGGGAAATCAATTTTCTGAGCCACAGTCGATGCGACAGTTTCGAGTGTGTGCAGCTCTCTAGTGGACTGTAACATAAAAAATCATCCATGTGATTGCGGCTCAGCTGGCCGATTGACTATTTTCACACTTGTCAGCTCCTTATCGAGGAACTTTCACATTGCTGAATTGCTGCAGATTTTTACAATGTTACAATTTTTCATCATTTCTCTCATCATTTTCCTCTTTTCTTTTCAGGAACTCTGTGTGGTGTCATGTACAGCATCTGATGTTTTGTTAAGGATCCTGATTACTTTATGGCAATATTCCATAAACTCAATTACAATTGACTTTATGTGGGAAGATTTAGATTTAAAATATGCCTGGTGTGAAATACTGTCAAATATGATTGTCTATTCACCATGTGAGTCCACCACAGGGATGTGTGTGTCTGTGCTGGTGTTGACAGCATGCTGAACCTCCACTGGCCCAGCGGCTTTCTGAAGCTGCACTGATTTCGCTCCCAAAACCTGTCCGACTGGTGTGGAGGGAAGCCTGCAAAAGAGATGAATCATGTCACACATGGATAATAGTAATCTCTTTAAATTGCCAATGTGTGAATGGATGGTAACAGAACTTAAGAAGTTAGATTTTCCATGACTTTCATGGATGCCTCTAACAGCCTGTGGACAGATTTTTTTTTAGGGAATTTATGTGCGACCTTGAGTGCCTCACCAGCTTAAATGCTCACTATTGCAAGCAAAATGCTATCAGTGTTGGTTTGCTAGCTTGCCAGATTACTTCACCAGCTAACATGATCCTTTTACTAACTTATCAAAAATATGACAATTGTTAATTTTAGTCAAGTCAATCGTGTGCAGTCATGTATTTTGCAGTTTGGCCGTTTCCCAGGATGCACCCTAACATCCAGTACAACAGAATGCTGACTGCAGTTCGCTTAACGGCCACCAGTGTCACTGATAATGATTTTTTTGAAAATTCCACATATTAGCTTTAAATGAACTAACATTTTTATTGAGGTTAATGCTGGTCTGAGGTTGTGAGGAAATATGAGAGCAATGGTTTGATTTGATGGTGGTGCCCAAAGAGGATCCCACACCTTCAGATAATAGTGACACTCCTGTCAACACATTCTCAACTTGTGTGAAACTTTTAGTTTATCCAAAAAAAATAATTTTTCAAGTAGTGTCTGCCAGACAATAAGATGAACCACACCACAGAGTATGAGGAACACTTGAAGCCATCTCAGCGTTAAAGCTGTCAGCAATGAAGCTGTTGGTGATGACAACTTGATTTATATCGAAACATATTATTAGAGGCAGAAATCCAGTCTGCAGGAGAGACAGATGAGGAGGGATAAAACCTCAGTGGGGCTGCTAAGTGTTATCACCAACGCGGTATGGTGACAAGAGACGTGTTGAAAGCACATGTTGAGTAATTTGCATTCATTCTACATCTCCACGACGACTCCTGTAACACAAATTAATTTCAAATGCATTAACCACATAAGCCATGCTAACTTAAAGTCACCAGTAGATTATTAACCTGGGATATTATGTTGAGAGATAATGCCTCACTATCTGTTTTTTTTATGTCCTGCAGTACAAAGTGTATTCCTGCTTGTCCATTTACATTTTAATGGGGAAAAACAGTCATTTTAAGTAAATGGTGGGTGTACTGTCTGGTAGATTTCTCCCAGAGCTTAATGCAGTAAAATGCTTTACTCTGACAAGTATAACAGACTGTTCTCAGAGCAGAGATGAAAACAGGGCGGTGGATGGAGCTTCTGATCATTACCAGTGAATCAGCCATCACTTGGCTGGCTTCTGAGATTTCTAGCTGTTAAAAAAAAAAATCCATCCTTCCACCTGCAGAGTGAGATATAACAAGACATTTCTTCCTACAAATTGTATGTCAATTATGGGATACTCTTATGCAGTTAAGGGAGCAGTATAAACAGGAAGTTTAGCCTGCGGCGTGTTGGTGAAAAGGACATTTAACTCAAATGGAAGGAGTCTTTATCTGTCTGTCTGTCTGTCTGACCTAGACGAGTGCAGTGTTGAGTGCAAGCTTTTAAGATGTAGAGGACAAACTGTATTTATTAGTAGTGTGTTATGTACACACTGTGCAGTGTATTGAGAGTGTACATCTTTTAACTGTTACACCACCAAACACCATGCTGGGTACAGCTCGCTCTGTCACTCTCTACAGTACATTCAGGAACAAAGGGAGACAAGAGACACCACACTCAGCTCTTTTTTAAAAGATGAGTGTAAAAGGTAAATAATAATCAGACTCAACAGTGCTTTACATTACTGCTAAAGTTGATTTTTATTGGCACTAAAGTAAAAGTCAGGGGATGCCTTAGTTTATAGAAATATTCTCTGTCGCTAACACATTTTATGGCGTCAGTCTAACATTTGTTGAAATATTTCACTCTAGACAACAGAGCTGCCAAATATCACGGACTCCAGATATTTATTAAATCTTGCCAAGTTTATTTTTGTAAGTATTTCCAAGACCTTTTCTTTCACTGCTTTCATATTCTTTGGAAACAAGCAATGTGTTGCCTGGGAATTTTGACTCTCAGACAAAAAGCTGCCAGACTTGGAGGCACCATTATTTCATATTATGAGTTTTTTTTAACTGATTAGATGAGTAGTCGTCCAAAACTTGGTGTATTTCTTTAATCAGTCTCATGTTTTGTTTTTTACTCACTGAGGGCATGCTTTCATCAGGGAGGGCAGGTGTGGGAGCCTCTTGCTGATAGAGAGTGCATCATAGAAAGATGGGCGGTTGCTGAAGCGAGCCAAGGCGTTGGCCAGCAGAGTGGCGAGGAGGATGGGTAAAGCATGGCTGAACTGGCCTGTTAGCTCTAAAGCCAGGAGAGCTGGGGATAAGGTGTGTGTGACCGCCCCGGAGAGGGCTGCTGCACCTACAAGGCAGAAGTTGTAGTCATTGCTCAGGTAATTTTGATTATTACCTCCGCCAAGGAGGGCATGTTTTCACTTGCGTTTGTCTGTCTGTTTGTCTGTGTACCAAATAACTAAAAAAATCCTGCACAGATTTGGATTAAAATTTTCAGACAACGTGTGTATTGGGACAAGGAACAGGTGATTGGATTTTGGCGGAGATCGGTGAACCAGAACACCATCTGGAATTTATATTGCAAATTTATATTATTGCGTCAGTGACCATATTGCCTTCAATAACTGCCGCCATCTAGTGGATGAAATATTTCAATGCCAGTGTGCTACCAAAATACATGCTTTCAATATAATCCTTCAAGTGTGCAATTTGGTATTGCTTAACTGACCCTATTGCCTCCCAGTGCTTTTCTAGTTTTATTAGTATTTTAACATGCTTTACATACAACTGCCATGACAAAAAAAGTTGTAACATAGTTTAAACAATATAAAACAATCAAGGCAGCTGTAGACCAGCAACTTCTGTGTTCTACGAGGTAAAATGACTGTTGTGTCTATGGAGTCCGGTGGCTTTGAAACTGATGTTTTTAAGGTTGCTAAATTATGTTTACAAAATTATCTGAACTATTAAGCCAGATTTGTGTCGATATGAAATATTCGCCCTTGGCAGATAGTAAGTGGCTTAAAAGATTAAACTGGTTTGTACAACATTTGAAGTAGGTTAAGGTGGATAAAAGACGGATGCAACCACAGGAGATTGTTTTCTACCAGCGAGTGCGTAGCCCCCAGGATTTATAGAAGCCCACTGCTGGCTTGAAGTCATTCCAGTAGAAGACACATAAGCTACGCCTTCTCCGAGCAAGCGGCCCAAAGCTGCCCCTGGAGAACACACACATAAGAAGAGTTTCCTTCAGTTTATGTTTCATTTTACCACAGAGTTTTCACATTCTGGTGAAATGATGCAGCAAGACAAATACCTCAAAGGTGTTCCATTCATGTATTCTGTAAAACAAACCCGTCCAAACTTGTGCTTTCCCCTCACTCACCGTAAACAAACACTGGCATGAAGTATCCAGCTGGCAGAGGCAGCGTGCAGGCGAGGACCAACATCCACATCTCAGAAGCAACAACAGAGACACAGACTGTCAAATCTCTCGTCGCCATCTGAAGCCAGAGCAGCTCTACTAGCACAGATGAGTCACTGTGAATTTGTGTGCAGAGAAGTGTTTGCAGTGCTCTCACATCAATTTGGCACAAATCAACTGATTCATGCACATTTACATTTCATATCTGCGGGTGGTAATGGGAGCAAAACTGGCACCGTGAGTGGATCCCACCACATACAATCATACCTTTTCTGCCACAGTAACTCAGGCTTCCTTCCTCTTGAAGTACAGATGAAAATAATAGATAAGTGGGTTGATTATTTTGGAAGCTTCTTGATCAGTACCAGTTGCTAACACGTTCATGTGTGACAAAGCCATTGACCTAGAACCATCTCATAGAGATCTGAATCAGTATCCTCATTAGCCCGGACCAACTGCTGCATTCTCATATAGATGGAAAAGTAGCCCCTCCCACTCTACGTATAGCTGCTGGGTTGAGGAGTTAATGGTTTGTTTGACGTTGAAAAAGCTCAGATATTCCACCAGGGCTTGGTTAATCAATTCAAAAAAGTATGTTTTTTTTTATTTCTTGACTTCTATAATAATGTATCTACTTCAAAAAATATAACTTATTGCCTGTAACTCATAACCATAACTGTAGAATTGGTGTTATTTTTTTTTTTATTTTAGCATGCAAGTTTATTTGGATTTTGCCTCCTTAATCTATTTTGTAATAAATACCCTTCTTCTTCTAATTATTGTTATTGTTATTATATAATTACTAGTATAGACTGCATAGAGAGTATAGTAGTCGAGAGTATATTGGCGCTTATTCAGGCCCATATTTAAGTTTATCGTCAAACTGCGCCCTCTGGTGGCTGCAGTAATTATGACAGAAGAAAAGGTGGAAGTGAGGTTTGTGAGGAAGTGAAGGACTTTGACCTGGTAGTGTGGTGTTGCTGTCCCCAGTGAAACCACCAATCAACATTGTTATTTTAAATTATGTATGTAATTTATCTACCAAGCCTAGCTACATCACATTTACATCAGCTACGTACCTTCTATAATTATCTCACATAGTTTTCACGTTGTAACATTAAGGTATCAGGATGTGTTGATCTGGTAGTGGAGCTCATTTTTGTTGGTATTACAGGGTAAGAACACACAATCTATGTGGTTGTATGAGCTGGGGGACTTGCATTATTACCATTCTTATTATTATTTAATTCTTGCTGTGCTGGTCAGTCGCCAAGAGGGGGGATGCGGGGTTGGTGGGAAGCATAAGGTATAATGTGTC
>CAFUXE010001540.1:91202-106526 GCA_903364295.1 Serranus cabrilla | reverse complement strand
ACGGTTTCCATGTTTCAGTAAGGAGCAGACTCTTATTATGGGATGTCTCTGAATGATTTTCTGGATCCCAGTTGTTGTTTTCTGCAGCAGTTTCACTCTCAGGAGTCTCATCCACGATCTTCATTTTGTCTTAAAGCATTTGAGACTTTATCAATTTGTTAATAACACAAACACTGAGGCTCAATAATAGCTGAATGCACTATAAATTCAACAAAACACAATTAAAAGATAGCTAGAAATCAAATCATGCACTATAATGCACCGAAAACATTGTCACCGATTGATCTTCAACATGTCCAGGTGAACTAATTTTCTGCTGGCAGCATATTGGAGCTGTTTTCATGGTTTATACTGATCCACAAAAGAGGCTTATCCCCTCTTAACAGGAAAAGTGTAAATCAAATAAAAAACAAACATTTAGTTAAAATTGAAATGATTTACTTACCTTAGTTGCACTGAAAGAGTTACATCTGGCCATATGTTTATGTGTGTAAGTGAAGTGTGCTGGTACTGCAACACTGACCTCTTTCAAGGTATTAGCATAGAAGTAATGGAGCGGTCATGGCTGACAGGGTCGCAAATATTAACTCTTTGGAGGAACAAGCTGCCTTCATCTGTCTTGCCTGCACAAGTGCAAGAGTGAGAGACAATTTCACGCCATTCCCATTTTTAATCTTTTTTTTTTTTTTCAACCATACCGCAGAAAATAATCTGTTCACCTGTTCCAATGTTGTATAATCTCATAGATGTAAACATAAACAACTGGTACCACTGATGGTTATAATTATCATATATATACATAAATGAGAGGCTAATCTCAAACTTTGCCATTTCTGCACTAAATATTTACAGCTTTTTTATTCATAATGTAGTCGGGTTGTCTGTCGGCATGTCCCATTTTTGTCAACGTGGCAGCTTGAGGGAATTTCCTCAGATTTGAACCTTATATACATACAGACTTAAAGAGCAACTGATTAGATTTTGGACAAAGGTCGAGGCCACCTGTGACCTCACAAAATACATTTTTAGGAAGAAAAATCAAGTTTTTAAACACTAACTTTGACAAACTTCCATGTAAAACACTGAACAGGATAAAAAGGTGATGGCATTTTATATTACCAAGGTCAAAGGTCAGCATCACTGTGACATCCCAATGGTCACACTCAATCTTAAACCTGTAGTGATTGAATCCGTTTTTTGAGCCACAGGGTTGAAGATTGTTAGTCCTTTGGAAATTCAGGCCTTCTGGAGAAAAGTCCATGGGACTATCTGGTGGCAGTGACTCGACATATCTTCTTTTCAGATGCCGAGACATGTATTGTCAGTGCATTGTCATACTGTTTTTGTAAGAAATGTCAGAAAAGCATTTCATCATTTTGCTAAATTTTTGAATGCGGTGAAAGTAAAGTTTTCTCAGGATTATCTGTCCTCCATTATTACCATGAGAGCTCAATTCAATGTGATTAACATTTTACAGCTCATTGGATGTCATTGCTGCGACCTTCCTTATGCCACTGATTGGCTTCAAAGATTCATGTAAAAAGCCCCCAAGGCCCAGAAATACACATTCAACATGAAACAATAATCATGAACACACTAATGTCCAACACAATGTAGGGAATCAAGGTTTTTTTTCTGATAGCCGGCAGACTGCTCAAGGTCAAGATAATCATTGTTCAGATCCTGGAACAAACACAGAAACACACACACACACACACACACACACAGACTTTAAATCAGCCTTTAGTTAATGTTTATTTCCCTCAGATCCACTTTCCCTTCAGGCTTCAATTAGCACTTGTGTTATTATGGAGATTTGAAATCTGCATGCTGTGAGCGTCAGTCACACTCACACATATACACTGTGGAAACGTACATGCATACAGACTAAAAACTTGTTTCCATGGGAACAGCAGAGAAGACCAGAGAGCCGGACAGGAGGTGACTTTACTTACATATAATTCTCGTAAACAATCATCAGGGGAAGTTTCTCCTCAGGCAAATAAAATAATTGGCAAGTCAAATGTCCCACAGTTAACAGATCCCCAAACGGAATATGGATATATTCATAAATACATTTTAAAAAAGGAGAAGTCTCTAGTTAAATGTCCTCTTTTTTTTTATGGAAATGCTAAAAGGAAAATCCTGAAAAAGTCCAGTGTGAGATTACACTTTCTGGGGGTTTGTATAGGTTATATAGGAGTTAAATTAACACTTTCAAAATAGTTAAACATTTAACAATCAACATAGAGTTAAAGTAACACGGAGGAATAAGACTAATAACACCGCTCTGAATTACATTTTTACTATTTAGGTAGTTTAGGTGTCAAACTATCTACACTGGAAGCATGTTCAAAATAAATAGTTAATTCCAACAAATGAAATAATCTTCAGAAAAGCACTTTTTTTTTGCCCTTTTATCCTTCCAGTTAATTGAATTCAAACAATGAAAAGGCTTTCATCTGAAACACTATGAGCTTTGAATGTCAAACAGTTTGAAAATTTTCCTCACTTCAAAATACTCTGAAGGCATAATAGTGATAATCAAAATTCCCAATTATAAGCTTGTTTGTCAATAAAAGGCCAGCTTCTCAGCTTCTATTTTACTCAAATAGGTATTCAAGAGAAGTGCAGCTGTATCCAGAAAACAATTTCCATATGAATCCTTTAATGGAGCTTCCAGTCTTCCGGTGGCTTATTATTCTCCATCTATAACTGCATCCATTAAAGCTGACATACACTTATGAAAATATATTAGCATACATGACCTTCCAGCTCAGCCACTGTGTGTCTGGCACTCTGCCTGCAACATTATGTAACACACAGCAGCTGAGGGAGACACAACCCAAACACAGGTGTGTGTGTGTGTGTGTGTGTGCGTGTGTGAGCGCTCTTTGTGGGCAGATAGGAATGTTCACTTAAGCAGTCACATATAGAGGTGACTCAATGTCACTGGTGAGTGAAACATGGATTACTGACAGCTAAAAGGGACACACTCTGTTAGCTCACTTCCTCCCACGTTACTGTTATTGTTGTTTGTAATTCTCATGCGTTCCTGGAATCTGTTCCACAAAGCAAGTTTACCAGATAAGCCATGCTAATGTTGGCTGATCTAACTCATTTTCACTACCATTGGGTACATATAATAATCCCAACACAGCTATTATGGAAACTTATGCTGGGAACTAAATGTTGAATTTGCTTTATGGCCACAAATCAACAGATAATGACTCCAAAATAAGCCTGGCTGGCTCCCTGAAGGTATCAACAAAATGTAACATTATTTGTTTATTAGTTTGTCATTTTCTCTCTTATTGAAAAAAAAATATTTTATTTTTATTCTAAAAAAGAAAAACACTTTTTATCTGCATCTCCATTCATTGACAGTAAGCAAGAAAACAGAATGAACGAAAGAAAGAAAAAGAAAAACTATTTTCCAAGAAATGTTGGTCCATTTCATTGAGCATCTCATGACCCCTCAAAACGTATCTTATGACACGTTTGGAGGTCCTAACCCCCTGGTTAATGACTGATGTGGGTAAATGTTATTATTACTTTTATTTCTTTTCATTTGGCATGTTAAAAATGACCAGAAAATGACAAAATCATTGACCTTTCCTTACACATTTTGGAGACTACCACCACCAGCTCCATCAGATTTGCAAAAGAGAGTCCAACATTGAATCAAAGGCCACTATGAGTCAACAATATTGCTGCTGTTACTATGTAGGGGAGGAGGCTGTGTGTGCTCGCTGGCAGGGACACGGTGAGTTGCTGGGCTGGATTTAGACCTTCAGCAGGGAGCTCTGAGCTCTATGCTGATAAGACTGGAAGCACATATCAGTGTGTGGTGTCATTTGTTATGCTGGGTAACCTTTCAAACGGCTTCAAAACAAAAGACAGCAACCTTTGTGGGTTTCATTTCAACGGCGGACTGGCTTGAATGATGTCAGATGTTTGATGTTTGGCACTTCAGTCGTGGTGTCAGCCAATACATGCGTGATGTGTGTCGTACGCAGGTCACCTGTAAATAATAGGCATACCACACTTGAGTAAAAAGACAAAGCATTGGAGAAATGTCAATGAGCCCATAAATGGATTTTAATGGATCGGCCGTCAGCAGCACTGACCAGAGAGGAGTGTGTGTTTTCTAATCATGACGGCCTGAGCGCTCCTGCAGATATTAATAGCCACAAAGCAATGTCACTACTAAGTCCCCTGCTCCCTCTGACGGCTTTGTTTTCAACCACATTCTTTCCATCTTTGTTTTGCTCTTAACTTATCCTCTGAGATAAAAGGCGAGGCTTCTTTTTCACTTCGCTCTGAGCTCAGCGGGAGAAAATTCTATTTTCCGGCAAATCATTTAGTTTTAATGCTGCATGCTCAGAAGTTTAACATGTGGCGGATTAAAGGAATAAACAGAAGAGAAAACTGGCACAGATGAGATGAAACCATGCTGTGAAAGCATTTAACACAATGTCATTTAATGACATGTGAGGACAAATGCATGGTTCTGAAAGTACGGAAATCAGACAGTGTGTGCAGGGGGAACAGTAGAGAGAAGAGGGAAGCTATTTCAGGGATGGTGTGTCTGAAATGACAACTGTTGCCCCTTCCTCACCCTCTGCTCTTTCTCTCCCTCTCTCTCTCTATCAAATCCCACTCTCTCCCCTGTTCTTAACCCCATAGGATTCAATGTGCAGAACGTTTCCAACCACAGAGCCCTCTCTCCATCACTCTGTGCGTCTCATGATAAATATAGAACACTATTACCCTTTTCCAATCAGCTGGGACACACGTGCCCAGCGCCCAATCATGCATGGGGCCATACAGTATATAAGGGCCAAGGGGTGGCTGCAGGAGAGTGGGAAATAAATCATTTTAACTAACACAAGCAGGAAAAAAAACAAAGAAAAAGAGTTATTTCTTACATTTAATCCTCCGGTTAACTCCCAGAGCAGCCACAAGAAGAATCAGCTCTCTGCGCCTCCCTCTTCCCTCCCTTCACTCTCCTCCTCTGTCTTACCCAGCGCTCTCAGCCATCCATGAGTGGGACCAACTCCTCTGCCTATCGATCGGAGCGCAGTTTCCACCAGACTTCATCCTCATCCTCATCCTCTGGTAACCCATACATGGAGAAGAGCCGGGGACTGTTTGCTGAGGACTTTGGCTCCTTCATGAGGCCCGGGAGTGACGCCTTGGGGTTTTCCAGTAAGTTGGAAACTATTTCAGGTCTCTGTAGTTCGTTTTGTATATAAAAAGCGGTATGAAAATGACAGCAACAGCGGGTTGAAGAGGCAGCTTGGACCATAAAGTAGATTTATGTCTGTGCTTGAGAGGGATTTGTTTAAAGTGGGGTGTTTTTCTCCATAACGTGGTGATAAAACAGGTGACAGTTCAGAGGAGGGAGACAACAGGCAGGACTGTGGGGTTTTTTTAAAAAGCAAAGGGACTCTGGTGTGGTTGATGTGTGTTTTTCTAGGTGAGAGAGTTGCTATGACTTTATGGAAAAAAAGAAAAGAAAGAAAACACAAAGGAATGCACTCAGTTGGAGCAGTTTTTTTTTCTATAAAAATGGAGGAACTGCTTGGTTTTCTCTTCCATGTTTTTATGTTTAAAATACACATTAATCTCAGGAGACAATTCACTTTACAGTGCCTGGTTCATATACCAGCTCAGGAATGTGTGGAGCTGGTGTGAACTGTTGGGTATCGGTTCACTTCTGGCACACACACACGTGTGAATGTGTGATATCTGAACTTTAAAAGGACGCCATGTGGCCTATGTGTCAGGGGCAGAGCAGAAGTGTTTTGGAGTCATTGTCAGTCCCATAGGTGCAGCACAGGAACACAAGAGGGTGGGTGCAGCTAAAGGAAAAGCTAGAAACAGACACACACACATGCAAACACACAAGCAAGCCAGGGAATGCTGCACTGACGGCCAGCAGTGACTTCACACACTGAGTATCTGGAATGACGCCTGTGTAAGGAATGACCAGATGGTTGCCCGGTGACCGGGGTACACACCAAATACATACACACACATCGCTGGGATGATGTCACACACAAACTAACCTGCGTATGTGAAGTCAGAGCTAATAACTGATGCACACTCATTTCCAGTCTGTGTGTGAGGTCACTGTATTAAAGAAGTGGATGTAGCCATCATCAAGTCACCCAACTGCTTTGGAGTGTTACGTTGTGGCGCCGTCACCTTGTTTTTTTTGGAGCAAGAAGTGACCATATTAGGACAAGAGGGTGGAGCTGGGGAGAGGCGAGGGTTAGAACTGACTGAAGGCCCAAGGACACAACACACACCTGTACTGGCAACCTGACTGCACCTAGCTCCTAAACATTGCTGCTTTAGATAACATAACATAAACGTTTGACTTTAAGCTTATGGGGCTATCAGACCTGTGGGGACAAGTTACCGTTAGCATAGTAAACGCTAAGTTATCAGCCAACACTAACACAAGCAAGGTGCATCCAAATTCACGTTAACTGTGAAATAGAGAGCAAACAAAATAGTAAAAGTATTTTTTTAAGCTAACCTGTAGGATAGCATCGCCATGGGGTCTATTTAAATTGTACCTATGGGATTTTTGCATTAGATTTTAGATCATTGCAGAAATAAGCTCTGTGGCAAACACGTTTCTGATGCTTACACGTTTTTTCAGCAGTATAATCTTCACAAATGAACACCACTTTAGGCAGCCGACAAAAGTGAAAAGCTAATGTTGTGTTATAGAGAATGTGACTTGAATGTCACTACCCTTATCCTTTAGACAGTCTCTGACAAGCTAACCAACAGTTACTTTGACAAGCTAGCGAAACCTTAGCCGAATACATTATTTAACTTAGTCTATAATCTACCAGTGTTTGCAAGAGCACTGAAAAACACGACTAGAGGCTGTTAGGTGGACGAGTGAGAGAATTCCTGTGTTTGTCGGTGTGATGACTTTTAATGTCCCCGACAACCACTGTAGTCCCATTTAGCCACTTGTTAGCAACTGTCTTTTTAAGAACACGTAAAAACTTTACAAACTTAGTTTATGTTGTACAACAAAACATGAACATCTCTTCAGCTTGTGTTGAACACAGACCTTATTTCAGACATCTAACAATAAACTCATTCAAAATCCTCATTGAGTTTGAGAGGTCAGACCCCAGGGCGCTAAAATGCTAACTTACTTCCTGGTCTAAGAATTCGTTCCTGTGGCGTCCTGTTAACTGGGATGCTAATTTTACCTAGTAAAAAATAAATACCCTGCTTTATCTTTTATTTTTTACTGCAGATATTTTAATTAAAATCATCCCATAATTCTCAGACATCAAATAGATGTAAGTTTACCCTCTTCTGTATGCAGCGTAAATTAAAATGATGTGAATATATATATATATACATATGCAGCACTCCCTCCTGTGGCCTTACATCCTGTCTCATCATGTGGTGTGTTTAGGTGGACCAGGAAATATCAAGACTCTTGGGGATTCGTACCAGTTCACAGTTGACGTGCGAGACTTCTCCCCTGAAGATGTCATCGTCACCACGTCCAACAACCAGATTGAAGTTCGTGCAGAAAAGGTGGGTGAACCTTTTGATTTGAATGTTAAACTGGGGACATATGCATTATCACAGCATTAATCCTCAGTCAAGATACATTAAGTGTACTATTCTGTCTCTGGCAGTTGGCCCAGGATGGTTCGGTGATGAACACTTTCACACACAAGTGCCAGCTACCTGAGGATGTGGACCCCACCTCAGTGACGTCATCACTGGGCAGCGAGGGGACCCTGACAGTCAGGGCGCGGAGACACCCGGCCAAACACGAGCTCGCACAGACCTTCCGCACCGAGATCAAGATCTAGAGAGGCGGATGCTTTCTCCTCACAAACCTCTCACTTTTTGTGTTTTTATGCTACTTCCTGTATTTCCTGTCTTCACTTAAACCATTCTACTTTAAACACTCAGAGAGTCGGCACCGTGCTCTATAAAAAAACTCCCACTCCACTCCCTCTCTCCATCACTGCAACAGTGACTGGTGCTGCTCATTCATATTCTGAGTTAGTTCACAGCAGCAATGGGTCAAAACATATTGAGACACGGAGGGGGAACATGTACTGCATTTTCACACACACACACACACACACACACACACACACACACAGATCTATAATTGAAGACTCACCTCGAACTGATGGTTGCCACGTTAGTAATAATTTATTGTATAATATAATTTGTGTGAATAAAATGATCCTGCTTTGACAACAAACACGTGTCAGTCCTTTGATTGACGTCTGGCGTGACAAAATGTTTTTAATAGAGTTTATATACTGCATCAATAAAAATAATTTAATAATATAATATAAAGTTATTTCAGAAATTCTTATTATGGTTTCTGCTCTAAATGTTGGTGTTGGAAGGTGTGTTGAGGAACATATAACCTTAGTATTAGATCCTGGCTAAGATGCTATGAAATTTAAAACTGAACCAGGATTTAATTATCCCTTTCTTTATTTTATATACAGTTTAATTAATAATTTGTTTTGAAACTATCATTGACCTGAGCATTGTTTCCTTCTCCACACATCCACATAAACGTGAAAATAAGACAAATACAGGCCTTAAAGTGCGTAAGCAGTGAACACAAAGAGACAAACTGCTGAAAATCAATATGAAGCAGAGCTCAGAGAGAATAAAAGGTGCTTCTGTTCAGTCTTTTGTTTGAGAAGACATTTATGAGGCATCTGTCCTGCTTTTATGAGAAAAGAATTTCAAAGGCTCTGTTCAAGCAAACATTATTTAAAGGGCTTTGTTACGTGACTGTAATTCACTCTGTGTTTATCCAGGCTTTGGCCTCTGCAGTTTGGCATCCTTCTCCCTGTGGAAGACCACAGTACTTCATGATTTATACTGTACTACTGTAAGTAGCCGTGAAATTAATGCTTTTAGTTCCCAGAGGAGTGTTTCAGAGTGAGTCTGCGTCATCATTCTTAAAAGGCCTCTCATCTCTCATAAAACACATCCTACTCGATAGCTAGAATATAGTACAGTATTATTTTTAATTTTTAAAAAAATGTAACTGGAAAGCCTACAAAAGATGGTTTTGCCATTGGTAGGTTTGCCATTCAGTTAATCAATGGCTCCAACCATTTACCATTTATTTAGTAACAGCTACATCAGAAAGTAATAATAATCAGAATCAGAAAGATCTTCATTGTCAGGATAGTCAAGTTCAGTTAAATTGTACATTGCTTGTCTCCATACATTTAATAAAAAGATATATATATATATGTACAAACAAAAAACACAAAAATTTTGAAAATTAAAAATATATATACAACATAAATACAAGTAAGGAAATGCAAACAACAGTAATAGCAGCTCAGGGAATACATTTTATTCATACATTTATTTATTTATAAAACATAATCTAGTATGTCCATTAATCTGTAGATTATTTACCAGGAGGTAGTTGATGAAAGTTCATAGCTTCTGTTTACAGTTTTGTGCAAATTTAAATTTTTGAAATAATAAAACAAGAATAATTTTGCTAACAAACCTCTTCTGCAAAACATTTCTTAGTACATTTTAGCTACTGGCATTGATTACTCAATACTCCATATAATTTCAGTTTAACACTTTACGGAATGGGTTGAATAAAATTATTTTGAAAAGGTAACATTAGCACATACATACTTCACATTAAATTCAAAATAAGTGATAATTGTTTTTCTTTAAATGATAATTGCATATACTACTTTGCACAGTATATAATTAGTCTTTTCAAAATGGAAAACAATGTGGACTGCGATTAAAAAATAATTATAATTATTGTTCAGTTTAAAGTAGAAATATGGAAATATTCAGAGATATTCAGAAGACCTTTATTATTGTTATTATCTCTAGAATGTATCACATAGTTTGAGCCTATTGCGCCACCACGCGGCCATCATTAGCACAGCACGTGTCCACACTGCGCATGCTCCGGTTATACATCCGGCCGGTCCCTATCAATCGATCAGAGAGAGGAAGATGGCGCTGGATGGAGTAAGCGGAGCAGGATCGATCACCGAAAAACTCGATTGGATTTGTTTTTTCTAACTGAGTGAAACACTCCGTATCACCGCCTGAGCAGCAGTTTGAACTCGGAGTGAAGAAGCGACAACAAGGAGGTAATTCAGGAGCGAGTTTATATTAAAATGGCGCTTGAAATTAACGAATTGAGCGAGCTAGCTGAGAAAACAACAAGAGATGAAGGCAGGCCCGATTCATCGCTCCGCCATCTTGTCCCCTTACTACATGCATGTTAAGGCACGCTAAATTAATCCCTGATAACAAAGCTGCAAGGATGGAGGAATTGTAATCGATGTATTGCACGGTCAAACTGAGCTGCCAAGAGTTAGAAACAGTCACAAAACATCTCCACTGCAGTTTAAAATGTGGGTATTTTGTGTGCCACTGATGGCCATCACTATGTTACATCCTATGAAGCTGCTGTCATTCTGGTCCATTTTGTCACTTGGTTTAGCTAGCTAACGTGACAGTTTATTCCATCGTCGCAACGCATTTCGTATATTCGCTCGCTGAATATGAAATGCTTGTTTAGTTTTGCAGTTTTGGGTTGATATCGTATCTCTGTCTCTAGTCTTTCCTGGTCGTGTCCTGTAGGACAGTGAGCTTGATATTTAAAACAAAAACAACAAAGACAAAGAAGTCTTTGTTAGAGTTTTATAACAACATGATTGTTCATAATGTTTGGTGTATTAATACAGCCCAATTGAGCCAACATAAAATGCATGATATGCGATCATTTCGTTAATTATTTTTCAATAAATAAAGAAATATTAAACTGAGCTCAGTTCTGCTTGGTTTATTTCAGTGTACTGATACAATAAAACAACTAGCTTGTTAAACAAATAAAAGTGAAATCTTCTTATTCAGCAAAATTAGCATTGAACTAAACAAAAGAGGCAGAAATTATAGTAATAAAAGAATAGGCCTATAGGCAATGTTATGATAGATTCACACACAGTTGGAACAGACTGTAGGATGAACTGACATTGTCCTGAACCTTTTTTTAATTGCTCTAACACAGTCAGTCTGTATAACAGTGATGGAAGTAAGAATAGTTAGAAATAGGTCTGCTGTTACTTTTTGGCATCTACAGGTGACTATGTTCATTTTTATTGGTTCAGGAAGATATTATTTCTTCTTTACACTGAAATATTGCAAAGGATAAGCCTTTATTATCCTAACTGTATTTGTATTACTATGGAACTTTATGTCCTTTGGAGAGTTACATACATAGTTTTTGAAGACTTATTTATGTGGTTTGTTTCATATTGCACTCTAACATTTCACAAACTGGGGTGGATATATAATCATATTATAGGATCAGCAGCCCTGATTGGTTGTGTTTAATTAAAGGCCAATAGCCAATTCTACTATCGAGCCTTTGAGCATTTCCTAATGTGCCACGTGTGACTTCCTGCTTGTCTGTTTCCCACAGAGCCCGTATCGTCCTCAAGCCTGCAGGACGATGGAGTTCCCATGGCACAGTGGGAAGGTTCTGGAGCAGCTAAACCGCCAGCGCAAGCAGGGCCTGTTGTGTGACTGCACCTTTGTTGTGGACGGGGTGGACTTCAAGGCCCACAAAGCCGTGCTGGCGGCCTGCAGTGTCTACTTCCGCACCCTCTTCCTGGACCAGAAAGATGTGGTGCATCTAGACATCAGCAATGCAGCAGGTGGGGTCCTGTTTGTGGACATGTTTGTCTGAATACGTCCACATTTTGTCTGTAGCTGCTGTGTAACCAGACCTGCTGTAATGTTGATTATTGTCGCAGGTTTGGGTCAGGTCCTGGAGTTCATGTACACAGCCAAGCTGAGTTTAAGTCCGCAGAACGTGGAAGACGTGCTGGCGGTTGCTAACTTTCTGCAGATGCAAGAGATTGTAAACGCCTGCTCTGCGTACCAGACAATGGCAAATCCAGCTCCGTCCGTCATAACACTGGATTTCGCTGTTGGTGAGTCTTTAAATTGAACAGTCTAGTGTTTTTAACAGTCGCTTTCCATGGCAGGACGTCTTCTATGTTTTTAGTAAGTAAGTTAGTAAAAATGTATTTCCAATCTATGCATAGTTGGTATCAGTCATTACAGATAACAGAACTGAGAAGTCAGAACTTTGGTTCAGGCTTTATATAAATTAATTATTGGTATTTTGAGCTGATATTAGCCTTTTATTAAACTTATATTTATATATATTTTATACTTTTATATGTATTTTCTGATATGACTATGATAACATTTAATGAATTTAACATTTTACCTAAGTGAGTCTGCTTTGGTTACTTATTATGTTTAGCTATAAACATTCTCAGATTCAAATTCAACATTTTAATTAACAGTCCATGTATGAAATATAGAGGCTGATATACTGTCTCTGTCCACATATTCTATTAAAAAAAGAAACCTTTTCCATTTTTCTCGACTAACAAACCAGAAGAAAAACAGGCTAAAGTAGAGCAGCGAGAGGAGCTGCAGAGCGACCTGGCAGAAGTGTCTTCTCCAGCAGAGGAGAACGCCCCCACAGAGGAGCCAGAGCCCACGCAAAACCAGGAACACTTAAAGGAAGACGTCCCCACAGAAGAACAGACAGTTTCTCAGCCCAACACTGCCAGGACCCCCCCGGGCCGAGGACGCCCCCCCAAAACCGCCCCACCGTCCGCTCAGAAGAAGGTAGCTGTGAAGAAGGAGGAAGAAAGTGCAGCACAAGATGCACCTGCATTTCAGGACGACCCCTCTGATGCTGACTATACGCCCAGTGAGTACATATTTATAGAATGTCTCCAATTGGGTCAGTGTGGCTTTTAAAGTGCCCATGATGCATTACAGCGTCTTTAATCTGTGCACCTCACTTTCAAAATGTTCCTCTGATCACCTCATAAGACAAATTGTTTCCTTTTTAGAATTTGAACCCATTCTGTGCTTGTTTCCATAATGCCAGTGTTGTTTTTATGAAATGACATAATTTTCTGTACACTAAATGCGGAGGGGATTTCGTTATTTTCACAGTCTGTGATATGTCAACAATAAGCAATAACATTGATTTTATTCCATTTTAATTTAATATAACACAGCAGCAATATCCAAATTGAAAAACAGGAAAATCTCATGTTTTTTTCCCCAATAGTGAAAAATAGGCAAAATCTGGTGGAAAATCTAAAAAAAGATTGAAGCCCGGGGCTCTGATGTAATAGAATGACATTTTAGTTTTAATGGGTTTCAATGAGGAATTTTTTGTCTGAGTGTCTGTATTTTGGCTACACATTTTATTAAAGCAGCTGAGATTAAACCACAGAAATCTCTCAGCCTTGCTTAAATCCATGCCATATGCATTAACACAGCCCCAAATGTCCCTGTTTGATCAATAAACTAAAAGGTATTTTCTCTCCGTTGACAGAATCACAGCTGAAACCTGCCGGCAGCTCGTCCTACATGAGTTCTCGAGGGAGAAGAATCAGAAAACCTCCTCGACGAAACTTCCCGCCTGGTGAGCAGATGATTTACTCTGCTGGAATAAAACAACAAACCTTTCTTCTAAGCTTTTCACTGTTGATGCAATTTGTTGAGTGTCATCATACAAACTTAAATTCCAGACAGAACAGTTAGCGTTTCTTTTGTTTTAGAATCACATTCTATTTCAGGCATCGTTAATGGGCTTTCTGAGACTTTGCTGCTGTTCTATAAATTGACATTTCTAGTCTTAAAGACTTGAGACAGTAAGAATTTTCTGTTGTCACCCTTGTAGATAATGACTCAGAAGAGGAGGGAACATCAAAGACAAAACCAGAGAAGAAGGTGACGGAGCCGGCAGAAGTGAGCGAGGATCAGGAGGACGACTGTGAGGAGACTGGTGACGGGGAAGCTGATGATGAGGAGGGGTCTGGAGAGGAGGATGATGATGACGTGGTCATCCAGCAGGTGGACGGAGGAGATTCAGGCAGCGAGAGAGAAGGGAGACAGAGTCAGTCAGCGTCTATGAGCAGCCGGTCGGAGTCCAAGCCTTACAGCTCAGTGACACATGAATGTGAGGTGAGAAATCGAGTCCATTTGTAACCTCTTTACTTTAGTGTTTACATTTTCTCAGACATAATGCTGTTTTTAGAGTCGTAAACTTTGTTGCTAAAAGCCAGACTGCTGTAGTCAGCAGAGGCATTAAAGCTAATATATCTGCATCAGACGTTTAAGTGTTGGCGTTCTGGGAGCTTTTATGTGAGTTTAAGGCAAATGTTGGTTCCATTTGCATACAAATGTTTGCACTAAAAGGTTTTGTCAGCTCACTTTCTGACATGTTTTCTTCGTTCCAGGACTGTGGGAAGAAATTCACCCACACTGGTAATTTCAAGAGACACATGCGCATTCACACAGGAGAGAAGCCTTTCAGCTGCCGGGACTGCAGCAAGGCTTTCTCTGACCCTGCAGCCTGTAAAGCTCATGAGAAAACACACAGGTAAACCACTTTTTTAAATCAGAGACATACCTTCCTGCTTAGCTCTGTCAGTTTGTTTCTTAAATTCCACCCTTGTGGCCTCCTAGCCCTCTGAAGCCGTACTGCTGCTCCACTTGTGGCAAGAGCTACCGTCAGATCAGCCTGCTCAACCTGCACCGCAAACGCCACACGGGCGAGGCGCGGTACAGCTGCGAAGTCTGCGGCAAGCTCTTCACCACGTCCGGCAACCTGAAGCGCCACCAGCTGGTGCACAGCGGGGAGAAGCCGTACCACTGCGACTTCTGCGAGAAGGCGTTCTCCGACCCCACCGCCAAGATGCGACACCTGGAGACACACGACACAGAGAAGGGCAACAAGTGTCCTCACTGCGACAAACGCTTCAACCAGGTAACAACATGTTGGTCAACATTATTGCTATGATTGCAGATTTGGTGACATATGATAAAACATCTTTAACTGTAGAGTTTGTTACCAGTGCGTTACTGAGCTCATCATATTTTGTGTTTTCTTTAGCCGGGAAATCTGAAGGCTCACTTAAAAATCCATATCACAGACGGGCCTCTCAAGTGCAAGGAGTGTGGCAAACAGTTCACTACCTCAGGTAACAACTTAATACAGACCATGTTTTCCTTGACTTATGTTCACTTCTGTTATACAGTGATCTTAACTCGCTAAAAATGAGCAGATGTTGACGTTTTGGCTGATACAATTGAAGGGTTCTCTGTTTTTTAATGAACTGAAATTTGACTCAACTCTCTCAAACTTGAGTATTTGCTGGTTTTCTCTTTTTTCCTGTACACTTTGCTTTCGCT
>CAFUXE010001540.1:65520-78972 GCA_903364295.1 Serranus cabrilla | reverse complement strand
CAAATCATATTTAATATTTGAGGGTTGTCATGTGGCCTAGTTTCTATTTTTGACAACGGAAAACAACATGGGCATCAAGCCTATGTGTTTGCTCACTGCGGCATGTGTTGTAAACACACCTGCAATAACATCGGGGGCACACAATTGCAAGGGTTAGCCAGTATATCTTTGCAAATAATTTCCATTGGGGTTGTGAAATATTTTACGTTTCTTGTCCAGCTGTTCCCGATGTTGTGAAACTGCCTTTCTCATAACCTGACCGACAGCATTGCATCGTCTTCCTGCTCTCCCTGCATGTTTGTACATTCATTAGAAACTGTCTCAAGTTTTCTTTTGCATGGGCTCTTTCATCTGTCTCAGTACGTTCCATTGTTAGTCTCCCTTTACTAAATTAGTCTTAAATGCAACAAGCTCAGTACTTTGTCTTACTTCCTTCATCCACAATTACCCCTTGTATCTTATTGTAAAGACTGCAAAAGTGCAGTAAGTGCTAATGACATTGCATGCCTCAAGCATCCAAGGAAGTGTAGTGTTTAACTCAAACAAACACTGGTAAGTCATGTGGTGATAGTCACAGGATACAAAATATCTTTCATTCCTTCTCCAGCACATTGAATCTTAAATGAAGCAAAGTCTACAAGGGTAAAAGTGACACTTTTGATAATTAATTACATCCAGATGAACTACATAACACATGTTGTCCTTTTAATACAAATTCTCAAATTTTAAGGGACCAAATATACTTGGTTGCATATCCTTAATAACCATATCCTATGAATGACTCTCCAGCCAACCAGCAGGCACTCTGTATCTACTCTGGCGATGCTCAGTCTGACCTCCACTGCAGTCAACTCACTTACTGCCTGTTTCATGGGTTACTGCCTTCAGTCTGGTCTTAAGCATTAAAATTGCAACACAAGAAGAACCTGCACACTGGAACCACAGCAGCAAAACACATACTTGGTTGGATTTAGGTCACAGACATTCCACTGCTTATTACTAAATTCTTTGGTTGCTTGGACCGTACACCGCACTGTAGGATCATTATCCCGCTGCACTGTCCTGAGCCTTAGTTCATGTAGAAAAGGGCTACAATTCTTACAGTGTTCACTTCATATTCGTGTTAACACCATTAAGCACCCTTGAAGGGAAACTTTGCAGGTTTTCACAGGCTTTGTGCCATTGCAGTGTAGAAAGTATTTGCATATGAACTGTTTTGTTTCCCTCCATGTCACAAGTGCCCAGAGCTCCCCGCTTATTTGCTGGCAAAAGTCCACCAACTGTATTAAAAATCCACTGTGTGGAGATTGTCGGAGCCCAAACAATGAAATGACTTAATCATCATGTTAGAAATGTCAGAAAAGTGCCAGTTTTGCAAGTATTTGAAAGTTCTCTTGGAGCAACTCATCATTCCAAACTGGTTGAACAGTTACTGATGAGGGCCTCGTACAGGTAACACCGCTCACCGCATGGTGTGTCTGCACAAATGGTAAAATGCAACTAAAATTTTAAACTGCATCTGGTTTCAGGTTTAAGCAGCATAATTAAAAACATTACTCTCCAGATCCATGCGTCAAAGCCTGACAGTTGGATCTAACCTAACTATTCAGAAAATAAATATCTTAATGAGTATTATTTTAGAGCACAGTCCTTTGTCATAACTGTTCAAATACAATTAGTTCTTGAGAAATAGTTGCAACTTTGCAAGTGGAATTGGAGCTAAAATGTCTCTTTTCCCAGAAAAACAAACAGTAGAGAAACCGTATCTCTCTACAGTTGCAGAGTTACTTTGCGGCCTGTGAAGATGAGACTCCAGCTATCCGCAATCATGACCGGGTCCTTCAGCGCCTCTGTGAACACCTGGACCACGCTCTGCTGTATGGGTAAGCAGCTTAGTGCAAGTATATTGCAAACTGGGAAGAGGAAAGGTGCATTGAGTTATAAATGTGGTTTGGACTTTGCCATCCACTTCAGATAGAGATTTTTTTAAAACAACATGTTTATAGTAATGCTTATAGTCATCATTCATTGTGTGAATGGCTCTTTAAATTCACAATATTGACAACCTTTAGACCCACACTACAAATATTTGATTTAGGTTTTAATACTTCAGTGTGTATTTCTGTAAAAATGTATTTCTTGTATCATCACTCTATCTTTAGTTTCACACATGTGATATTATTGTCTGTTTTCTACATTGCAGCCTGCAGGACATCTCATCAGGCTACTGGGTCCTGGTCCTTCACTTCACCAGAAGAGAGGCTGTCCGTCAGATAGACGAGCTTCAGCACATAGCAACCAACCTTGGTCGAAGTGAGACACTTTTTTCTTTTATCAGTCAAACACGCTCACTCATACAGCACTTTGAGGGGTAAAGCATCATTCGCCATTTAGTGGATTATATGATGAATAAAGAACTCTTCTTTTTTCTGTGTAGGCCGTGCATGGTTATACCTGGCACTGAGTGAGAGCTCTCTGGAGAGCTATCTACGCCTCTTCCAGGAGAACCAAGGCTTACTGCAGAAGTATTATTTCAAGTAAGTCTAAAAAAAATGAGTGGAATAAAAGGATGTTATATTGCATTTCAGGAATTACTTTCTGTCATTGTGAGAGGAGAAATTGATATGCTCTGACAGTATTTTTGTGCTCGGTCACATGAAGCTAACTGATTTTCTTCTCTGCTAGGAACGCGCTGGTCTGCAGCCATGACCACCTCACGCTCTTCCTCACGCTGGTGTCTGGCCTGGAGTTCATTCGATTTGATCTGGAGCTGGTGAGCACATTTGTAATCACAGTATCAGGAGAAATGCAGCTCCTACATTTTAGCAGGATGTGTGTAATGTTTGTGTCGGCTCCTGCTGGATCAGGATGTTCCTTATCTGGACGTGGCCCCCTACATGCCTGAATACTACAAACCCCAGAACCTGCTGGACTTTGAGGAAAGGCTGCCCAGCTCGGACAGCTTGTCCCTGCACTCCTTCACCTCCCTCACCTCCACTAACCTGGAGTGGGATGACAGTGCCATAGCCCCCTCCAGTGAAGGTAAGCAGCAAGGATGTCCCGATCTATCAGTCCCGATTTTATTTTATTTTTTTGCCCTGATGCCGATCTGACTTGTTTCATGTTGGATATCTGCGAATACAGTCCGGTCCAATACCTAAATAAGCCTACATGTTGATTAAATATTCATCTAACACATTGGAACAACTGCTGTAGCCTTCTAAATTTGTCCCAGGTCATTTGTCACAATCTTTTTAATACTGAAGTTCCTGATTCAGAACTATAAAGCTGATAAGGTGAAATTATTGATTGGATGAGAATAAAACATTTAAAAGAGTTTTTAGGACGACAGAAACTCTTGTGGTTCTATGTTGCGGTACAGAGTTACTTCTTCTTTTAACATCACTAGCTTACAGACAGCACACAGACATAGAACAACAGCCAAGTTTCATCAAGTTTCTCATGGAAATAATGTTTAATTAATGAAAGCTGGTATGACCTGTTATCTGTCACATATGTGTGAGTAATGAGTAATGTGGCAGCTTAAATGAAATGAAGCTGTAAGCTGAATGTTAATGTTGCTCTCTGCTAATAAGAGAGGAGAGATAATGGAGTTTAATGAATCTGTGTGTTTTATTAGCCTGGTTGTCAGTAACCTGTGCCATCAAATCATTTTTCACATTTGAGTCTGTGGCTATTCTCGTATGATCTCTAATTGAAAATATAAACCAAATACTTTATTTTGATACATTCCATTAGCATAATGTTATTATATATTGTAATTTTGACCAAATTGCCCACCCCTAAAATGAATAATTTCTCTGCATACCAAATGGAAGGGGGGTTGTTATTTTTCTCCGTCTGGAATCTGTCAATCCTTAACAACAACATTTTTATTTTTCCATAACACAGCAGCAATAACCACAGAGGAAACTAGGAAATAGCATATATTTGCCCTGTGGGGAAAGCATGAGAAGTTGGTTTAAAATAATAGATAAAATATAATCAGGATGCCAGAGTTCTAGATTGAAAGCCTGATATGAACGGATGCACAATTTCATGCTGTTATCGCTGTGGAATCAAAAACTTGTGTTTCTAATGGGATTCAGTTGGAACATTTTTGTCTTGAAGGGTCTGAGAGTCTGAGGTTTAACTTCCAAAATAAAGAACAACAAAAACAGAAAGCCAACATGTATGCCACATGCATTAACATAGCCAGGATGATTGAAACAAATATGGATTCTTTGTGAAGTGCAAAGTTTAATCACTGATCATTGTCTGATCTAAGAAGAGTGACACATTGTTGGACTCATAATCATTTTGATCCATACTGGCTTTTTAATTCTGAATCTTTATTGGCCAGTCAAATGCCCTTTTGATTACCCCTTTGAATATCGAGTGTTAGTTCAATGTGCTGCTCTGATGTGAACACTGATGTGAATGGCAGCCTCTATATTTAGGTTTATGATTTGGTCGGGCCCTGCTGGAATGCGAGTACACACTCAGTATGCTTTGGCACAAACTGGCACAGCAATGTCAAGCTAATGGCATGATGAAGCAGAAGTTGGATTGATCTTTGCAGACTCTTGTGACTCACAGATACCAAAGTGCATTTTATCAAATGGATCAGTTGGCGTGCAGAGGCTCGTGGTTACAGAATGTTCTCATTGGGGTGATTGCAGCGCTCACCGAATGCTTTCCCCATCACGCTCCACAAAGCACTGAGTCAGTTTCCCTGTTTTAGTTTTAGTTCCCACTTTGTCTATTTTGTCCCATCGATTCTGTTTTTACATAAACCATATGTCATGTTATTTTTCTGTTTCTGTGCCATTGCCTCAATCTCCTCTCTCCACTCCATCTCTCTCTAATGTTGAATGTTATCCTTCCTTTTTTTAGATTATGATTTCGGTGACATCTTCCCTGTGTTGCAGTCATTGCCAAGTGCAGACTGGGAAGGTGGGACATTGGTCAACCCCTCCCCTTCCTGCCCTTTCATCCCTCCCTCCTAACTGGCATGGCCATCCCGCAGTTTGTGCTTAATGCATGCTGGGTACTCTAGCCAGTTATTAGACATATACATATGTAAAAAAACAAACAAAAAACAGCTAGCTGGGGCAAAAGACTGCTGATCTGAAGACATGAAAAGAAGCATCCAAGAGAAGAAATGGGTAAAAGTGCTTCTATGTTTGGGAATGTGATGTGGGTTTGGATGTAAAGTCATGTGGCACATTATCACCCAGTGATATAAATTAAGTCACGGTACATATGGCTTTGATCACTGGATTTGATAAATAGTTATTAGGATGCCAGTAGCTTTATTTACTATCATAACAAACAAATCTCCATATTCACCATCTCTGAAACCTGCCCACAAAACATAAGCATTCTTTTGCCACACATTATATTCCAGTAAGTAGTAAATTAATCAACGTACAAGGTGTCAGTATACATAATAAGCTGCCTGGTAAGTTTGGGAAGAAGCTCAGGTCTTTGGTTCACTGGGGTCCAGTGTCGGGTGGGTACTTGGATCTGTTATCTGTCATGTTCTGCATGTGTTGCTCTTCTGGTGAATGACCCTAATGCTCACTCTGCCTTATTATTCAGCACAGCAAGATAATTACCTGGTGTACTGCCTGGTACTCACCTCGTCCTGTCATTTGTTTGTCTGGTGTATCGTTGTTTGTAATGCCTTCTCTTCCTGTGTGGCACTGGTCTAGGTTCAGCTCAACTGTGGTGTGAGGTAACGGTCAACAACAGTTGCTTAAGGCCACAGATTGCAAATTCCTTTGTATTGCTACAGCATCTGTTTGCAGAAAGCTCGTCAATGTTTTGATAAACACAAAACTTAAAGGAATACTTCTCCCTTAAAATGACCATTTATATATCAAAAACTCTCAGCGTGTTCCCTTGTTTTTTCCACGTGTCTCCAAGATGAATATCAATTTGAAAAGGTAGTAAATCCTTAATGAATTTAAGTAAATTGAGGCCAAAAATATATCTAAAGACCTTAAACTCTAACACAAGTTGGGCAGTTGTAGTCCAAGTCTTGTTAATCCATTTGTATCCTCACTACTTCCCAAGCAAATGTGTTTTTGCCAAAATCTTAATATTTGAAACACTTCTGCCATGTCTGTGTGTGCAGCAGCACTGCACAGGCTCAAGGATCTGCTTATTGAACAGTAAGATTTTGCCAACATTGGTTTGGGAAGTATTGAGCACAAGACAAGATAAACAAGACTGGGATTTTATTGCACAAGTTGTGTGAGAGTTTGAAACAGATGTTTTTATATAGTTTTGCTGTTGTTAAACCTGGTCACCATTTACTTTAATTCATTAAGGATTTACTTCAATTTTATCTGTTTCCATATTCAAAACAGATAAAGTGGAGGCATGCAGCATTTTTCATAGAATTCAAGGTAACGCGATTACTAAAAAAAAGTGTGAAGTATACCTTTAAAAGTAGTTTAATGGAAAAAGCATCAAATTGGGGAATGTTTAAATGTAAAAGTGATATCTAGTAATTTGGTCTAGCTTGACTGTTCACTCACAATGTTAATATTATTTTAATTCCAAGTCTGTGGAATTTGTATGACTGATCTCAAGCTGCAGGAGTAATGCTTGACTTAGGCCTGTGCCACTGCAAGTAAAGCTGCTGCCCGTGTATCTACTTGATGTCTTACTCATTGCATTTTGTGCCTCTGACTCTGCCAAAGATCTGCCAAGGACTCTGCAGCCCCTAACATTTGTTCATGTGCAATGCTGATGAAGAAATACACAAAGTTTTTGTGAAATTGTCTCGTTGGTCAACTTTCCATCGGTGACGAAAACGTAAACAAAAAAATAATAAATCAGAATGTGTATTAACAGTAGAGACGACTTACTTTTATTGTAAAACATTTGAATTTCTCGGTTTATCACTTAGATTACTGGCGAGACAGTGACAAAAATTCAGTGTATTTCTTCTCTATGTTATTAAGAACTGAACTTGAATGGCTGCTTCTTTAACTCTTGGTGTTGCTGTTCATGTTAGAGGGAGACCTGACCGACCAGGCCAGCTGCCCGCAGTCCAGTGGCTCTGATCCCCAGACAGTCATCAGCGACACTGTGGTCCTTTCCACCGGTTCTGTCAAGGTGAAGGTAGCAGCTCATCTTGCCCCACACAGCCCCACATTCAGACACAACCCCTTCAACGAGGACTCGGACACTAACACCACCAACACCTCAGCCGACGTCACGCCAGTTCACGTGGCCAGCCGCCACAACAGCATCAACGCTGGAGAGGAAACGGAGAGCACCGGCAATGAGCTGGAGGTCATCAGGTAGAGTAGCTTCAGTCTCACATTCTTTCTGCACAGTTAATCTAATTGTACTAGACCGGAGGAGACGCAGCTAAACACTGTGATATTCCAGGATGGCCAGACGAAGGAAACCTGCCAAGAAGCGACGAGGGAAGGGCTCCACAGACTCCAGCAGCAGCATCCATAACTCGGTCTCCTCTGAGCACATGGACATGGACAACAGCCTCCCGGCTTCTGAGGATGTGGATTCATTAAACGGCACCTTAATCCAGCTGGAAGGTGAGGCAGAGCTGAGGAGAAGCAGAGGGGGTTCAGAGGTTGTGGAGGAGGCTGATGAGGACGGAGTTGAAGGCCTGCGGCTCCCGGAGATGACGGACACCTCCATGGACACGGTGGGCCAACCCCTCAGTGATGTCATGGACCGGCTCAACGGGGCTCTGGATAGGGAGGAGACCTGGGAGCACCGAGAGGAGAAAAGCTGTGAAGGCCGCGACCGCAGCCCCGAGCCCCCTGCGCAGCAGCCCTTTCGAGAGGATTCCGAGGGCAAACCACCCGACCCCGTCCCAGGACAGACGACTCTCTCCCCTCTGGCCACAAGCCACAGCTTCCTGCAGGCCTCTGCTGCGCCCACAGACTCATGCTGCTTTACCACCAACAGTCCAGGCTCTACTCCCACGGGTTGTGGCCACTATGACTCTCCAGAGCTTAGCCAGTCACAAACTCTTTCAGGTGGCCTTGAAGATGAAGGAGAGGCAGAAGCGTCAGCAGGACAAGAGTCTGCGATGAAGAATGGGGAGGAAGACCCAGAAGAAGGAGAGGAAGCCACCAAGAACACATTTACTGACGAAGCAGACGTTTCTCATCCTGCAGAGTTTAAGTAAGGAGAGTCTACAGAATGAACTGTGTTGTTGTTTTGATGTATAAAATGTGTCTAATGTTCTTTATTATTCATATTTCAGGGTGGACAACAATCACCTACTACTGCTCATGATTCATGTGTTCAGAGAGAATGAGGAGCAGCTCTACAAGGTGAGGACACAGAGACTTAATGTTCCTTATTAGTTTTGAAAGAAGTAGTTTTTAGGGAAAATAGGAATGAGAATATGTCTTTAAGTTTGTTTTCGTATTGTTTAACTCATACTTGTTATGACATGGAAGAAGTGGTTTTCAGACCGTTGCTCAGTGGAAGTGTTGCAAGCCTGCCTGTTGCCTTTTTTAACAGCTTTTCTAAGACTGTTGTAATGCATCTGTCTGGCATTGCAATTTGTCATCAGCATAGCATTACACAGGTTTGTGATAAATCATGTAAACACGCAGCAGATGTTGGACTACAAAACAAGTCGATATAGTCTATTGTTTTGCTGTACTTATAGCATAACAGTCTGCAATCCATTTTCCAGAACCCATTTCTAGTGAACTGAACAGTTTGAGACGGTTAAATATGGAGGTTTTTGACACTTTGGAGGTCTTTGTATTTTCAGATGATAAGAATGAGCACAGGCCATATGGAGGGGGACCTGCAGCCCCTTTACCTGCTGCTGACCGACTGTTACATCTACCTGCTGAGGAAGGGTAAGTGGCTCTGTGACCAGTACGAGTACATCATCTGCCGATCTGAAGGTTTCTATTGTAATGGTCCCATAACATCTACATGACGTTCCAGGAACTGGGGAACACATTTAAATACAGTTATTCTGTCGTCCAGAAATATTTTATAATGCTCACTGCATATCTTGTTGTACTTCCTCCTCAGGTGCAGCAGAGAAACCCTACACAGTAGAAGATGCTGTTTCTTATAATGAGCTGGACTATCTTTCAGTGAGTGTCTTGCACAACAGGGTTTGCAATTTAGTCTCATTTGTCCGTGACCTGGGCTCGTGTTTCTCTATTCTATTTTTCAACGAATCCTCTCATGTTGTTTTCTTACGATCATCTAATGCCGCATTTCCACTCTAAAAAAAACTGTTTTTTTGTTTGTTTTTCCATTGATAAAAGTTGTGCTTAGTACCTGGTACATTTGTTGTTAGCACCTCATTCATGATTTCAAGCAGGCTCAGCTGATACGAGAAGGTGGAGTTAAAATACTGCAGATCACTGATTGGTCAGACAGAATCATCACGAGCACGACACAGAACATCCTGGTGAAACCCAAACTCTGATCAATAGTATCTGCAGTTTTTTTATCCACTCAACCCAGATTTTTAGCTGAACAATTGAGTGGAAATAATGGTTCTTGATGTTGAATTTGCCATACTCATCGTCCTCAGTGTGAACCATGTAGAGTTAATAACAAGATATTTTTGAAGCATGTAGACTCAAGCATGAAGTTAGTAAATGAAGCATGAAGTTATTTTTGTGTCTGATATATTAGTTCTTCTGTTTTTCTTTAGGTGGGCCTTGACCAACAGACGGTGACGGTGGTTTGCACCAACAGACGGAGAAAATTCCTGTTGGACACAGCTGACTCCTCTCTTACTCTGTGAGTGTTGTGTCCTTGTGTGCCTTTCATCATGCGGCTCAAATCTCACTGCTCGTATTTTTATCTGTGGGCCACACAGGACACATCAGTAAATGGACGATGATTCTTCACTTTCAGGTGGTTCTTGTCTGTTCTCAAGTCAGCCATGGTGAAGGGATGTCGGGAGCCTCCGTACCCCTCTGTGCTGACTGACGCTACTATGGAGAAACTGGCTCTCACCAAGTTTGTGTCACAGGAATCTCACTGTGAGGTACAGACACATTAAACTTCACAGATACTTTACTAACTCTTTGCTACAGGTCTGGTCTTTACAGAGAGATCAACTGCTAATCCTCAGATAAAATGACAAAATCTTGTCTTAACCAGGACATTAAAGTTTCCTTCAGCTGTACTAGAAACTCAAGGCAAGGAACAGGAACATTTGGGTAGTTCTGTGACAAAGAAGAAAATACATAATAATCACAAATCATAGTTAGTATGTCCAAACAGCATTTCATTCTTTCTCCAGGTATATGAAGTGTCTATCCAACTGTATTCACTGGTCCACTGGGAGGATCCTTTGGACTTGGCTTTGTCACCCCAGGGTGGCCCACCAATATCTGGTCAACCTTTCAGCACCAAGGAGGGGGCCCTGCAGTACCGGGCTGGAAGCACCTACCTGGGCAAAGAGCTGTGGAAAAGCTGCTACCTCGTCCTCAGGTAAGGGCAGATGTACACATCAGTTTTCCTTTCTTTGAGAAGAGATCATGACAGACTCATGCCTTCTGTGAAGCTTAGCATGTATAATGTATGAAAACACATTATTTTTATGTAATCTTCTGATTAGGTGAATATAAAAGGTTATTATTTTATTTACAGCAATGGGATTCTGTACCTGTATGCAGAAAGAACTGACGTGACACCTGTGCTGTCAGTCACTATGGGGTAAGCAGGCACGTTTCCACTTCCTAGACCTGAAGCAGCAAAATGGATTTCAGCCATTATTTATTTTAGAACTTACTCCAGTGCGTTTCCTACCGTGATAAGTCAAAATGTCTGCTGTGGAAAAAGGTCCATTAGATAATGGTTAAAATATGGCGGCCTTTACAGTTCAGAGGCAGTAAACAACACTCTAAGAAGATGGTGTTCACTGATGCACTTTATTATTCTTTGTGGCCGACAGAGGAGAGCACTGTGGAGGCTGCCGGCGCTCAAACAGCACAGAGCGTCCACACGCCTTCCAAGTCATCCTGACAGAGCGGCCTCCGTTGGAGCTCAGCGCCAACAATGAGCAGGACATGGCTGACTGGATGCAGCTGCTCTGCCAGTCCGTCTCCAAAGGGGTAACCAGTTGTTTAGTGCATACAGCTTGTGTTCACCGTGACTCTGAGGCTCAAATATACTTACACGAACACACGGCAGCCTTGTGTGTCCTGTGGGGGTTTGGAGCGTTGGTTGTGCACGTCCTCAGAAATGAACGCTACATGCCTGCAAGATGTAATATGCAAATAACCACTAGGGGCAGTGTTGGTTGTCTACATGTGCACGAGGTCAAAAAGCAAGTATATTTGAGCCTTTACGTCTCTTAAGCATGTCCTCCCCTCTTTCCTATCTTCTGTTTTAACTATCTAAATAAAGAATAAATGCCAAACAAGAAATCTTAGAAAATGTTGATGTACATTTACCTCAAGCAAAAAACAGTAGGACAAATGGAGAATTTGTTTTGTGATAACATCACACAATGCATGTGCATAAATGCTCCTTAACATATAATCAGTGCAGGCATGCAGAGTGCTGGCTGTATAGGCTGTTCACTACTTCACTAGTAGCAACATCTGCTGGTGTTCATAATATGCACGAGTCATCCATGTTTTTCTATGCATGCAAAGTATAATTAAACTGCAGCCGCCTTACCTGCAGGTCGTCCCTCAGGGTGTGGCCCCCACTCCATGCATCCCTTGTTGCCTGGTGATGACAGACAGGAAGCTGCTTACTTGCCATCAGGACTGTCAGACGAGCTTCTTCCGTTCGCTGGGCAGCGTCGACATCTTTGATGTCACTGCTGTCAGCGTGGAGGCTGACAAGGAGTACTGTGTCATTGTGAGTGGCCATCTGTTTAACTCCTCTTAGTGCAATCAACATATGGCGTCATATTAGGCTAATTACTTTATGTATTCATGTGTGACCCGTGTGTTACACAGTTTTAATGTATGAGTGATGGAATTAAGTATGTTTAGGACATTTAGTGTAACCCTTTCCTCTTCATGCTGTGTAGGAGTTTACGGTAGATCGGACTCAGTTCCTTCCTCCGTGGGTTTTGTACTTCAGTGGCCGTGAAGAAAGAGATCGACTGCTGGAAGTGTTGGACAACACATGGAAGGAAGTTTTCCAGGTGGGATGAATGACATCAGGGGTTTAAGGGGGGAAAATATAGTAATATTCCAATATTTGCTCTCCCACAGATATTAGCATTCAAGATGTTGAATCCAACAACTTCTGCCACAGGCCGTCCATCTGGCTAAACCCTCTCATTTGTCCTCACTACATGCAGGTTGACCTTCCCCACAGAGAAGTGTCGGATCCGTCTGTGCAGAAGCGTTGCAGCGAGGCCCTCGCCCTGATGAATAGTGCCTGGCAGAGGGCAGACAGTCTGGCCCGAGGCCGAGCGCAGCGGGAACCCTGGTGCTGACAGACACACACATGCACAGATCAGTGGGTAGCCGCTGTGATAGAGTCCCAGGATAGATGGATTTTACTCCAGCACACAGTCTGTGTGGCTGTAACCTGAGTTCTAAGCTGAAAATGAGACGCAGGCTAATCGGTTGTTGCACTACAGCGTGAGCTTTGGATGAACCTCAGATTCACTGATATGTTTCTGTCAGAGAAACTTCCTGCAGAAGTAGCAAAGCATTATGGCAGATCACAGCGCAGTGATGCACAAGCAAGACATTCTCACTGGACATGAAATAGATGAATTACCAGAAAGACGCAGCAGATTTCTGCTATTCTGCTATTATTCCTTTATTCGAGAAATAGCAGCAGTGCAGAACAAATACACTGAATGAAGCAGAAGTTTGGGGTCACATGATGTGATATTTTGTAAATCCGTATGATGATAGATAGTATTTGTCATGAGAAGACTCATCATCAGTACATGGGCAATGCATTCAAATCTATCCTGCTGAAAGAAGTTTGAGAATTTTGTCTCCACAAAATAAACAAGTCAAGCATTGACTTTGATATGTTGACAGGACTGAAAATGATGAAACGTACAGTATTTAGTACAATTAGGAAGCTGAGTGTGGAGGAAGAAAAGTATCCATCACCAGCAGCTTCCCTGCACAGTGAAATAAGAGAATTATTCATGTTTTCTTTAAAAAAAAAAAGAATCTGTGATATATATGTCAAGAAAGCCATATATAAAGGGAGCAGTTGATGCTTGTTTGCTATGTGGTAAATTCACACTTCTTGCCTTGCACACACACACACAGGAGTAACGCCCTCTGATCGCACAACCTGTGTGAAGATAAAAGTCACTCCTTGCTTGGTAACAGTTAAAAGATGTTCTGCTGAAGCTGACTGTAGTGCAGTCAGAGCAGGTGTACAGCGCTGTACAGGATCAAGCATTACCCGTTGTGGATTGGCTAAGGGCACATACCTCTACACTGAATTATTGTCACGTTGTACATTAGCTTG
>CAFUXE010001540.1:38829-65391 GCA_903364295.1 Serranus cabrilla | reverse complement strand
CAGACTTGCCTTTTATCTCCACTCTGCAGAGGCGAGTGGAGGCTTCCATGCAGAACTTGCACATTGTTTTTGCTGTAAGTCTTTTTTTTAATGGTACCAGTTTGTGTTAATATCGTAACATGTGCTTTTGTATTTCCATTGTAGAGAAAGTGGGAACAATTGTTACTAAGTTATTCAACTGAGAGATGGTTTCTGACCTATACTTCCCTGTTAGTGTGGGCGAGTAAAGAGTAAGAATTAAAGAGTCTGTTTGAGGAATCCGTTATTGACTGAAAGCTACAAGTTGTTTAGGCTTAATGCTTTTATTTTGCACTAGTGGTCGGTGGCATCGTACTGTACACACAGTAAGATCTGTCCACACTGAATTCGTACATCCCTTTCTGCATTTACTGTTGTAACTGTAAGACCATGTTTGAGGATTATAGAATCCTCTGATATCCTTTTAACTTAAAGCAAGTGTAGCATCTGTTTTTAGCAGATGAATGCTTTTAAATAGTCTGTAATAGTATCCAATATCAAAGCTTTCCATGAAGGAGTCATACTAATTAGAGGACCCTACAAATTACAGTCTGGGGATGGTAGCGCCTGTGTTTGAATCTGTCCTTAGCATTAACACTGATCAGAGTATCACCGCTGCTTTGTCAGTGACAGTACGTGTCTGCTCTCTTTACAGCGCTGAGATCAGTGTGAGATTTCTTTTGCAATGACAATGTTGCCTTTTTGACAACCTTGACTGGAAGGAATTTGTTTTAAACTAAATGAAGAAGGACTATTTTTCTTTTTGGGGTTGCCTTATACTGAACAATTCGGCTGATTGTGTTGGATTACAATCATCTTTAGGTTTATGTTGTGGTTCTAGTTTCTTTTGAAAGACAAGTCAGAACATGTGCTGTATGTCAGGCTGGGTATCTAACCTGTGTACCACTCCTCAGACATAATGGTGACTGGACTGGATGTTGCCACAGAATGCTCGCTCCATACAGGAAGTTATATATTAACAAATTGGTTATTATTTTGTTCAAACACACTGGTTTCTGGGATTCATCAGTCTTTTATTTATCGAGTTTTCACAGTCCACTAATTGTTCGTCCAAATACCATTACTGACGCTCTGAAAAATCACAGACTTTGTTTACGTTTCATAAACCGTATATAGATTACACTTCTCTTAAAGTTCTTCTTAAAGCCTTTTTATGTGGCATCACTCCAACTTTTCTTTTTCCACAAATATGGTTATATTTAGCAAAGTATGCTAGTGGAAAAATCCTGTATGATATGAAACGATACCCAGCCCTGTACATATATCACTTATGTATGTCAGTCACACTGTGTTGCTTTCATGTCTGCATTAATCAGTGCTTTAAGCCTTTCTAAGTGCCACTTGCTCTCATTTATGTTCTTTTTTACAAAGAAATCTAATCTCAGGTGAAAAAGGTACGTCACATCCAAAACCTTAACACTCACCGTGTTCGTTTGTTTGTTTTTTTAATTGCTGCTGTTTTGTCTAATTCAGTATTTTTTAAATCCCTTCTTTTCTATATTGGTTGGATGCAGCATTATGAAGTTATTTTGCGCACACAGACAAGGCTGCAAAGTAATATTACATGGTGGAGGAGGTTTTCTGTAGAAGTCCTTTAATAATTCAGTGGGTTCCAAAATAGGATTGGTTGGATGCGTAGTTGGAGTCGTCCCCCCCGGTGGATTACTTAAGGACTTTCTGACCAGAGAGAATACACTCGGAATAGTTGGACTTACTTGAAATGTTTGTTGGAGTATCAATAAAGAATTAACTGCAGAGAGTTGCGGCCTATGAAGTGTATATAAGGAAGAAGTTAGTGGTTTGAATGTGGGACATTGCTGGCCAATGATGGGTGACATCTAAGCGCGTTTTGATTTTGTTCATAATGTATACTGCATGTAATATTTGTATGAAGTTCAGCTGTTTTATTTTATTGTAAATAGAGCACTAATCAAATATAACATACTGTACACTCACACGTAAAGACGTGCATGTCCGGAAGGTTTTATACTGTTCATAATGGTAATGAATGTACAAATAAACCTATGTGGTCGGACAGCGTAACTGAATAAACTGAAATGAAACCTGCGCTCCTGTGTTACATTTGCTATAAGTTGAGTGGTTGATGCCACAGCTGCCCTCAATTAACAGCAAAAGAAAAATCTTTTTTTTATGTTCCTTTAATACCAGTATGTAGATGCTCTTTTAATGCTAAAATCTAATTATTGTTATCCATTCATTTTCAAGTTTACTGTTTTACAAAAAAACTGAAAAAACAGTAAAGCTCATTATTTCTTGATTAAGATGTCAAATTATAGTTATACACTCACGTTACTGAACAGAAAAATTAGTTTTAGTGGTTGAATATTTGATTGATTAATTTCTGATTTCTCAGAGAATCCCAGAGAGCCGCTCACATCTGGGTATTAAAAGGAGAATTCAGTTTGGAATTTCTCATTCCTGATTAAAATAGTCAAATGTCGAGAGCTCACTGAAAAGGAAAGTTTCCGCATTAAAAGCACTTCATGATGCTCGATGATCTCTGAGACAAACAGGGAAAAACAAAGTGTTCTCACAGTGTGGTCAAGTTTGCTTTGCAGACACTGGTGCTTACAAAATGATCCAAGGAAGAGGCAGGATACCAAAGTTAACTGAAGCAGATGACTTTAAGTACTGGAGACAGAAGGAAGACCATGAATGCTTCTAGATCAGCTGGAGAACGTTTTGCTGCCAGATGAACCCACAGTGAAACATGACGGAGATAACATTATGTTACGGGGTTCCATTTGTGGCAAATCAACTGTATCGAGAACAAGAACGTCTACCACAACATCATGGAATCCCTTCTGGACTGAATCTGATGGTCGAGGGTTCATTTACCGACAAGACAACGACCCCAAGCATCCTGCAAAGCTGACGAGACCAAGGAAAAGAGTCTGGAGTCCTGGAACTGATGGATTGGCCAAGTCAAAGTCTGGATTTGAATCCTATTCAACAGATTGGGGATTTAGTAGATTATAAGACTGATCGCACAAAAGTTTCATTAAAAGCAAATCTGTGGGAACAGCTAGAAACTCGACAAAAGAGGCTGTTAAAAAGTACAGAAACAATGCCAGCAAGAATGCAAGCTGTTATCAGTTAAGTGTTTTGGTTATAATGTGTGGAAAAAAACAGTTTAGCTGTTTCAGTTTGTTATTTGCCAAATAAACAACAATAACATTTTGAGTTTTAAACATGTATATTTCTGTTACAGGTCAAACCAGTGACATGCTGTGCATTCAAACCATAAGGACCGTCATGTTAGAGCAGGAACAGCAGATTTACAGGTAAGAGAGCACAGCTCTGTGTTAGGTATCCAACAAACCAGTGCCCATGACTCCTTAATTACCCACCTATCGCTGACTTTAAAGCTCACTTTAAAGCTCCAGTTTATGTTACTGTTTTGAGCTCAAAAGTCCCCACACCCCATATTAAACCATTACCTCCTGGAAGTTAGTGAAGATAAGACCTTGTTTTCTGACCAAAAAAAGCAAATAACATGTTGTCAGATAAGCAGTATGATGTTCTCCTTCAGAGATAGAATAGCAGTTCCTGTCTGTCACCAGTAGGGGTCACAACTGAAGCTCCTTTAACCTGCTGTTACCAAGAATGAGGTCTATGTCTGACTGTAAATGCTGTGTTAGTAATTGGTAACTTTCAAACCTTTTAGAGACTTTAAACATTTTTTTTATTTTACACCATATAATTAAAACTGCTACAGGAGTTTTTTGGTTTATGGCTGTTTTTTCTGGTTTTGCAAAAGGTTCCTTAGTTTCACTTAAAGGGTTAATATGTTAACATTTCTTCCTTAATGTCTAAGAACAACTGAACCTATCAGGCTTGTAACCTGAAGTTTGAATTCCAGGTCTGATAGTCTGAGGTACAGGAATGTTCTGCCCACTGCTCCTAAGCATGGTGTGTTCACTGGTGTGTTACGTTAATTACACACCAGTGATGGGCTAAAGGAGGACACAGAATCAAAAGGCACAAGCTAGCATCAGCCTGTTGTCATATATTTACTTCTATCCAATTTTAAGCAACATCTTCGTGATATACTTTTTAGATCTTGGTTATTTGTCTTTATTTTATGGCCCGTACAGCTGAAGATGAGCAGCAGCAGCTGTAATGAGCCCGCAGTGAAAATAATGCAGCAGAGAGCAGTTAATGTCAACAGCCTCTGGTATTGATTGCATTCTGTTGTTGCTAGGGCAACAGGTTACTGCTGGTCTTGTTCAGAAGATTTTTTTTATTATTTTAGATATTTTAGCGTTATAAAGTCACCTTGGGTGTACTTGTGCTGTTACCATGGTTTCAGCGAGCTTTAGCTCTCCTCCCTGTCTGTATTGTTTTCTCTGCACATAACACAGAACCGGATCAAAGAGGATTATACAAAGTGCTTTTTGACTCTGTATTTCAAGGAGAGCTACAATAAGGGTTGATATAAAGCTTCAGAGAGGAAGGTGAGGGAATTTATCTGCTGCAGGGGTGGATGTTTAGGGAGAGGACTCCACAGCAGGGGGCGTAAGATACAGCTTACAGACTGAAAGAGGAGCATTTGAATAGAGTAATGTCTCCAGAAACCCTGTTCCTAATTGACATCAGTGGCGCAGTACTTAGATTAGGCTTGAGTAGGAACAACATGTAGTGGACTCATCCTCGGTGGAAAATGTTCGCACAGAATGACTCAGCGAGGGGTAGAAATCTACAGAAACACTGTCAGATCAATGGATTGTGAGGAGAATAGCGTGGGGGCGTGTTCCTCTGGGAGGTTCAAAGGAAACATCAGAGGCTAAATGAGAAATGAAGACAGTATCAGCTGTGGCAATTTCACCAAAGCTCCATCCACCCAAAGATGGTTCAGCTTTTCTTCAAGCTTTGTCCAGAAAAAGAAGAAAGAGCACTGGGTGTGATTAGAGCTCCTGTAGGTGCACCTGAGGGATGACACCAAAACACACCTAGGACTAATTAAGAGACTAAATGGAGCAACCTCTTTGCTCCATGCAGCCAGATTATGCACTGTTAACAAGCAGAAGACACCCTAAATGTATTTGTGATATGCACTTTAGACTACATGCTGTATATCATTTAAATAGAGCCGTGAATCTCTGATTAAAGCACAGGAACTTTAAAATCCCGCTTTGAGATTACCCTAATATCACCATCAGGTGTAAAATAGGTGCAGTGTCCCTTTAATTTGGTAGCACAACTGAGTTTTTTTCTTAAGAAAATGTGTTTATTTAAAAAAAAAAAATGGAAATGTCAATATTTCATGTGACAGTACTTACTTTTGTTTAAAGAATTAGTTTATAGTGTTGGATATATTTTCCCACCCAAGATACTTTTCATCTTCTTCTATTGACAGTTTCAAGTCTACTTTGAATCCTGATTCTAATCTTAAATCTAATTTGAATGAGTCTGTAGTCCGACTGACTGAAATGACCTCTGGAATGTTGCGTTCATGTGCAGTTGTTGGTAAAATCTGTCCGTTATTTGCTCCTATAGCTGATGAAAGGAATGCTGTTTGCTGAGGACTCTTCAGGGACCTTTAATGACCCAGACAGCACATTATATTTCTACTATGATTTCTACCCATTAAACCTGGTTTCCTTTGCTCTAATGCAACTTTACTACCTCACACTGTTAACCTACACTTTCATGCATCCTCCCTGTCTCTGTGTTCCTCCTCTTTACGGAGCACTTTTCATGCCTCTAGCTCTGTTTTACTGCAGCGATGCAGTCACCTGAAACAGAGGTGTGTTGGGGGGGAAATGATGTCACCTACAGTGCTGCTGATGCAGGTGGAGGTTGTCAAATTAGAGGATGTTGGAATATTGGCCAGCAAGGTTTGAAGGCGTCGCATCACAACCATGTGTCTGTGATGACGTACATCAGGAAATAAAGCAGACGGGGGGTGGAGCTTTTCTCCTAGTGCTGTTAATAATGTATGCTAATTGTGTGTAAATTCACAAATCACTAAAATAAATGTGTGGAACAGCTTGTATGGATGAGGGAATAACCATGAACATCAAAGAGGAGATTTCCCCCCACATGTGTTAAATCCTGCATAGTAAGCCTGCTATAGAGAGCTTTATCTGCCATTCTCCGCCCCTCACTGACTATTACATTATTTATGAAGTGGGGATGTTTGCTGTGCCTGATGTACACTTCCTCTGCTGAAATGCAGCGAAGTGTCAACCGCTGCCTGCGTGTTAGGTCCATTACGGTATTCCAAAGCAATCTAGCGGTGGAGCAGAGGAGCTTGACGGATGCAGAGATACAGAAGAGGGAGAGGAGAAGGGAAGCACAGATTGCTGCAAATCCAGACTTCAGCAGCAGCAGCAACCTAATTTCCACCACAGCAAAGGTACAGTATCATGTTCTCTCTTCTCTCTCTTTCTTTAAAGCACGTGTGTGGTTTCTATCCATTAAGTACTTGAGCAGTAAGCAGAGATTTCTTCTACTGTACAATTTCATGTGAATGTGTCCAGCAGCAGGACCTTTTGCCTGATCCTCATCATGTTGAGGAAGGGCTCAGAGCTGCTGAAGGGGGACAGGGAGGTCCTCCTGGATCTGGACTATGAGGGTGAAGCACAGACTACAGACGGCTATGGGAGCCTGCATAACGGGAGCTTCATCCCACCACGATATGTAAGCACTATTTTACTTTTTTCTCCTATAATGCTGCAGTATGTCTTCCTTTCCTATAGGAATCATATAGATATGAAGGAATAACAGCAGCCGTCTCCCTGCTGCTTTGCTCTCCCCGTCACACCTCACTGACTCCTCTGAGGTGTTGCAGTGCATCTGATACCCACAGGAGAGCAACATGGTGCCAGGTGCTGCAAATGTGACTTTACTGCTCTGAAAAGATTGGGTCTCAATTATACTGTAAAACGCTCAGTGGTCATTCTCCATCATCCATCTTCATTACTGCAAAGTGGAGGCTTTATGATGCTGAGTAATGGCACAGAGCTTCTGGGTTAAACCCCATCAAGAGCAAATTAACTGTCCATCTACGGAAAAAAGCGTTTACATGCAGTGGGAAAATGTTTTTTTCACTTGTTTTTTAATTAACAGGTTTTGCTAATAACTCACCTGAATGCTTTTAGCTTTCAGCCGCAGCTGCTGATGAAGGCATGGATGGTGATGATCCCATTTATATTCAGTGTAACACAAGAAGTGAGCAGCCAGTTCCACAGCAGGGGAATTACTTCAGAGATGGAAGAACTAAAATCGGTAGGTAGCATCAGCAGTTTGAGCTGTAATAGTTGTCACAAGCTCACTGATGGATGCTTGAGTCACTCCTCCATTTGTCCTTTTTATGGCTCATGTGCTGTAAGACTTTGTGCTGGTGTGGGAGATTCGCTCCCGGAGGAAGCGGCGAGGGAAGGGGAAGAGCGAGGTGACGGGTGAGGAGGGGGAGGCGGCGCCCCCTGAGAACAGCAGGTCTGAGCGAAGGAGGGCACAGCTGGCTCAGTGGAGGGAGAAGTTTGTGCAGAACCTGGAGAGTGCTGGACTGCTCATGGAGAAGGTCAGTAGATCACTTTATTCTTCTTATCAATACGTTTCAAATCTTATTTGTTGACTTTAACAATTGTCTCCTTTTCTCTGTAGGAGGAAACAGCGAATGAAAAGAAGACAGTACACTTTCTGAAGCTTAGCGCTCCTTGGGATGTGATGGTGTGTTATGCAGAAGAACTCTGTCTGAGAGCTCCATTGCAGGTTCGTGCAGCTTTTTAGAGTCAGATACATCTGATTGGAAACGATACTAAAAGTCTTTCTGGGTGGCACTGTCACTCCAGACTGAAATATCTCAACTGGTGATGTCCATGATCCTCTGACCTTTCATGACACCAGCTAAGTTTTCACTTAAACTATGAAATTCTTTCAATATGTACAACATGAATTGCCATAGAAGATCTAGTGACCTCTGTGTTCTACTGTTGCGCCATTATGAGGTTGCAATTGGATTTTAGACTATTGGATGTGTGGTACACAATTGTCACTCAGGTTTATTTTATATATTCCAAATACATTATTAGATTATTTGTATTGATGCATTTATGTGAGCAGTGGCTTAATTTGTCATGTTTTTATGTTAAAGTGTAGTGGAGTAAAAAGTGCAATATTTGCTTCAAAATCTAGTGGAGTAAAACTATAAAGTTTCGGAAATGGAAAAAGTAAAGTACAAGTACCTAAAAGTAAATGTAAATGTACTTAGTTACATTCCATCACATCACATCTGAACAATGAGCAATCTTGACTTAATCACTTAATACTTTGTCAGGCAGCCACAGTATAAAAGTATTATTTATTATATCTTATATCCTGTCAGCCCACAGCTTGTTTGGCTCTGTTGTAAACAGAAACATTTTATTCTTCTGTTCTGCTGAATGTGTCTGTGCTGCCCCCAGTTGTTGATGTTACCAGTAAAACGTTTGCAGCTGTGTGAAGAAAAGAAAGATAAAATACAGAATGTGTGTTCTGCTTTCAGGCGCAGCCAAATCTGGACTTAAACACATCTGCCCGTGTGATGGAGAGACTATGCATACCAAACGTAATGAAGGAGTCGGTGCCAAACAGGCCGCTGGACTATTACACATGTGCCTTTCGCAAGTCAAAGCTGAACAGGTGAGATCTCACTCAGCTGGTACAGGAAAGGAATTCACACTGTATGGCAGTATTTTAAGGTGAGGTGTCCCTCTTCAGGTTCCTTGGCTGTGACAACCATGAGAGCTACTTCACCAACACACAGAGACACCGTGTTGTGAGTACCGGCAGTTTCTCTATTGTGCACATTCTCAGTGAAACTATTCTCTCATGTAATGAGTGTTTTTTTTTTCCCAGGTGTATGAGATTCTTGCCAGGACGGTTTATGGTAAAAGGAAGCGGGCTGAGGTTGGTGTGGACAGGCTGGTGAATGAAGGGGTGTACACGGCGGCTTTCCCCTTACACGAGGTCTGAGGTTATGAACCCTTTCTCTAATCAGACCTGTGCTGTTTTCCCTCTCTAATCAACTCGTTTGTTCTTCCACAGGGCCCCTTTCAGCTTCCCAAGTACGAGACCCGTCCTGACGAGCTGAACCAGAGGCAGATTCTTTACCACTACTGGGCCCGCTGGTGCAAATGGTACAAGTACCAACCGCTGGACCACATCAGGGAGTACTTTGGAGAGAAGATCGCACTCTACTTTGCCTGGCTGGGTAAGAATAAAGTCTTATCCAGACATTAAAGGTTCATGCTCCTCCTCAGCTTCTGAAGTTTTATCACTTGTCATTAAAGGATGGCACTTTTCTTACATGGGAAGTAAAATCCATTACGTCCATTATGTCTGAACAAAGAGTGTAGCATACACATGAAAATGTAAGCAAAAGCTTGAGACAATAAAACTGCCATCCTCAGCGTTAGAAGTACCTCTTCTGCGACGCCACCCGGCCTCTTCATTCAGGACGCTCCAGTATCAGACAGCAGTGTAATTGCACGTCAGCCAAGAGCTGCAGCCTAATGGAGCCTTATGTCTGTGCAGGTTTCTACACAGCCTGGCTGCTGCCGGCGGCTCTGGTCGGGACCCTGGTCTTTGTGTCTGGAGTCATGTCCATGGGTAGCAACACACCAGCGTGAGTCCCACACTCTACACAGCATAAATGTGTAATTGCATAACTCTAAATAAATGAGAAAAAGCGACGTGGAGAGTAGCATTTAGTTGATATATTGGACCTTCTAATTTAGAAATTAAGCACTAAATATGACACATAAATGCTACCAAACTCACACTGTAATTTAAAAACCAATACCCAGTCTGAAATTGTTCTTTTCTAAATATTCTTTTAAGATGTTATATTATAAAATTTATTTTACTCCACCATCATTTGGCGACCTCCAGAAATGATCTTGCGACCCCAGTTTAAGAACCACTGCTTTCAGGGATTAGAAAATCACCCAGGACTTGAAAGTCTACTTAAACTCATCCTCCTAAATTATGTAGAGCAGCACAGTTTGAGATACAAATACACCAAAGCATCAAAGGACGGGCTGTTCTGCATAAAAACAAACCCCCAAATTATTCAATCCACATGGGGAATGTCTGTGCCCAGTTTCTTATTTCTTATTTATCACCACAGAGGGCTCTAACATACCTACACAGCACGGTGGAATCTCTTTCAGTTAGTTAGTGTATCAGATATTGTTTATACCTTAATATTGTTACCAATTGCTATGTTTCCTATTCTCTTTCTACAGCATCCTGTTCGTTTTAGTGACAGAAAGTGTACGCTGCGATAGAGTAACAAGGGAGTTAGAGAGAATGGAAGCGAGTCAATATCTCAGGATGGGAGGCAACCAAACGTCTCAGATTCATGAGGTTCGTTAGTTCGCACTATAGATTAAAGCCATTGATTAGAGGAGGATGGATGGAGGGCAGTCTGCAGCAACAAACTGCAGCCATCCCAAGTGATAATGGACAATTAGTGCAGAATAATCTCCCCATTACATAAATAAAGAACATAGACGTCTCTCTGTGGGATTTATCTGTGCAGCATGTGTAGTCATGGTTTCAGTAACTGCAATAAGCGAAGTGGCTCCACTCGCTGGCAGCAAGCTGGGAGACGGCTTTCAACACCTTCCATCTGTTCTATTTTCTCACTCGATCGATATGCCCTGGGTTTGTGTGAAGGCGAAATACATTACAGTTAATTCACCCAATCTCTTAGCCCTCACACTGATAACAAAGACTGTAGTTTCTGTCAAATGTGTTCAGCCACCTGATACATCAAAATCTGAAAACCCAGCCCCGGTTTGAAAGCCTTGAAATGTGTTTCTGTTTTGACCGCTTTGTGTCTCTTTGTCTGTCAACAGTAAGGACATCTGTGACAGTGGATCTAGTTATCTGATGTGTCCTCTCTGTAACACATGCAAGGCCTGGAACATGTCTGATATCTGCACCATGGCCAAGGTGAGAACGTTTTTTACCATGAAATATTATTCTTAATGAAAACTTTTTTTATGATAATGCAAAAAGGTTTAAAGTTGATGTTCTTTCTGCATTGCAGTTGGGCTACTTATTTGACCACCCAGGTACAGTCCTCTTCAGTGTGTTCATGTCCTTCTGGGCCGTGACCTTCCTGGAGTACTGGAAGAGAAAGATGGCCACCCTGGCTCATCACTGGGACTGCATGGACTTCCATGAAGAAGAGGTTTCACAATCCTTCCTTTCTTGCTCAGAACACACCATGATGGCCTCAAACACTTCATAGTGTGACAATTAAGGGGCTAGTAACCGCAACAGAATCCATTTTAATAAATGCCTGTTAAGTCACTATCTATTGCCAAATGAAGTGACACGGTGGTGTGTGGTTCTACGGCCTCCTGAGGAAAGCTCTTGCATTTGCAGTATTACAAACTGGCAACATTCCCAGTGAATGAGAATTTTTCATCACCAAGTAATGATTGGTCTGCCAGAGAGGGGAGGTGGAGTTTACAGGCTGCTTTTCATCTCACTTGTGTTCATTTCTTTCTGATCTCTGCCAGCATTGCAAGTAAACTATACTTACTTACTATAGTTGAACAAACAAAGAAGAAAACAGGGACAAAGAAAGTACAAAAAACAAGTGAGATCCAAGAACACACCTACAATTACCACTTATCACCACAGGTGCCACTAAAGAGAAAGAAATGGAGATTGTTAGTTTATAGGGAAGAAAGTTGGGTTGGCATGAGGTGCATCACTTCCATGGATGTATTATCAGAACTGAATATGGAGCCAATGAGGCAGTTCACCTGGCACACATGCCAAAAAGGTTTTCCATCTTACGGACTTATTTCTGCAGTCTGTGGCCCTCTAAATATGTGCAGTAGTGTTCCTTCTGGTCCCGCATGCAAGTTCCTGCTTTGCCCATAGACTTTACTTGGCTCAAAGAAAGTTTTTACAAGTACAAAACTTCTATGTATTAAAAATGCACTATAGAAACACTCATAGTTGGCCTTTTTTTTTTTTCTTTTCCTGTCAACTGTTTCACTGACATCTGTTATGATTGTGGTCTATGGGGAAAATGCCTTTTAGGCCTCAGGGGGATTTTTTGGCACCATATCCAGCTCTATAATACAACCATGATCACTAACTTTTTGCATCTCCAGAGTTGAGTTGTGTAACTTCCTTTAGCAGAGCCTACTCCCTACCCACTGGGTCTCTAGACCTGAAGTCTGCAACTGAAAGAGTGTTTGGATTAATGCTGATGTCATCACTGTGTCCCCTCAGGAGCGTCCTCGTCCAGAGTTTGCAGCCATGGCCCCGACGATGGAGCAGAACCCAGTGACTGGTGTGAAAGAGCCCTACTTTCCAGAGAAGACCAGGTTGTCCCGCATGTTCACTGGCTCCATGGTCATCATTATGATGGTGAGACTCTGTTTAAATGTGTTTTAAAGGCTGATGTTGTGCTGTCTTTTAATTGCAGCGTTATTTACATTACATTGAATATTTGGGGTAACAGGACATTCTTACCTGATGTAATATATTGGTATCAGTCATTATGTACAACTCTTAGATATCATACAGTCAGTGTCGCTGACTTGTAATTAATTACTCCACTTTACATCACATATGAACGTATTCTCCTTTTCCTATTCTTACAATCATTATCATTGTATTCATTGAAGAGTCTCAGTGTCTTTTGACTTTTGCAATCCTGAAGAGAAAGAGAGGTGCGGTTCACACCTGTGTGTTATTCCACTGAATTTGGTAACTGAACCTTTTACCGAATAATGAATCCAGGTCATTTGCCCACAGGGCTGGATACGATCTCATAATCTCAGCCATGCACCGTATGCTCAGTCTCAGGATTAACTTGTTCTTGGACAGATACGTGAGGATCAGTTTTCCCCAACCCTTCTCCTGAAAATTGAAAATGCTACACTGGCACCAGGTCTGCAAACGCAGACTGAATAGAATAGTATCTATGACCACGTACCGGTATCTGGAAGGCAGACCAAGAGGAAGGACTGGGAATGAAGCCTGTCTAGTCAAGTTTCCTAATATATTTTCTATCTTGTAAGAAAGATCGAAATACTCTGTCTTCCCTGAGCAGAGAGTAGGTCGTGCTGTTTATGTACACTGCAGAATGAACGTAGCTGAGTGAGTGCAAAACCTCATAAGGAACCTTTTCACTGATGTTGTTTTTAAAACTTTAAGAATACTTCTTTCCTGTCATTCTTCACAAAATCCACCAACTGTAATGTTTTGCACCAACCATCCCTGTGTTCTTCCTCTCAGCTGTGTGTGGTGATGATCTTCCTGGTGACGGTGGTCATGTGCCGTGGTATCATCAGCTTGATGATGTTCCGTACCGGGAGCCCCGTCCTGCGGACAGAGGTATATCAGAGCTGGACCGGGCATGTGTGGATTTAATTTGTTCTATTTTTGATACTATGCATTTGATTTAAAAGCAGTGAATGACTACGACATGCATACACTACAAGTATACATCAGCGGCTCCAACATCCTATATACTGTGTGTTTGTGTGTGTGTGTGTGTCTCCTCTGTTAGGCAGGCACTATAGCCAACATCTCCAGCAGTATTGTGAGTCTTGGCCTCATCCTGTTGATGGGCCGGGTCTACACTGCATTAGCTGAGCAGCTCACTAAATGGGGTAAGAATCAATAATGCTCTCTAACACCTCAAACCTCAATGCTGTATATTGATATCAGCCTCTTACTGGATCTCCTCTAACTAAAAGATGAGACTCCTCAAGGAGCAGATGATGTCTTGGATTTGACCCCAGCATCGGGAGTAAAAATAGTCTCTCAGTTCAGTGCAACTGCAAAAGTGTCTCCCGAGTACACGGCACTATGTCATCAGCTTGTTCTAGCTAGCTAGCTAGGTTAGCAAGGTGCACCTGTAATTTGAAATGAGCAGCCAACTCCTTAAAGTGTCTCAAACGAACCTAAACAAAACATTTTTTAGGCACCCAAACTTTGTTAGTTAAGCATTTATGAACTGAAAACTCACTGTGAAAGGGTTAAAGTTCTCCAATGAAAACATGGATAACACCCAGTCACCAGTTCACGGCTATAAAATGTACACAGTACCATGGATGCACATTGCTACTCTTCCCTCATTGACAAGTTTTCAATATAATAACTTGTCAATCACAAGGTAGCCCCGCCCTAAAGCATAACCTTGGTTATCGTCTATTTTACCCTAAATGGGACCATAATTGACTAAATGAACATCATGCTGTATTGAAGAAGACTTTAAACTTACTTGAGATCATAAACTCATTACTCATTAATTTATCATAGACTTCTATACAATCAGACTTATTTTGGCAACCAGTGTAGTCGCCCCCTGCTGGTCATGAGAAATAATGCAGGTTTAATGCACTTCTACAGTTGCTTCACTTTTCAGACGTGGATGAAACGTCCCCTTTTATTTGATCTGTGGTTTTTACCACAGAGCCTCCAGTTTATGGCTGCTAGAGGTTGTTATATATCACCTTTGCAGTTCAAATGATTATTGGATTGGTTGATGTCTCTCCTGATGAGTCTGAGTAAATGAGACTCAAGGGTCAATCAGAATATGTTCAGCTCAAGTTAATGGCTGTCTTATGGCCAGTTTCACTCCATTTGCTTCTTTAAAGCATAATCCATTAGACTTAGACTTTAATTTTATTTTAATGTCTTTTGTCCATGTTTTCTCTGTTGCAGAGATGCACAGAACACAAACCCAGTATGACAATGCCTTCATCTTCAAGGTGTTCATCTTCCAGTTTGTTAACTTCTACTCATCCCCCTTCTATGTGGCTTTCTTTAAAGGAAGGTGAGATATTCACAGCAGACACACAGAAACAACTGAGAAATGCAGAACATATTGTTCCAATAAGATTTTAACTGTCTCACTTCTCTGTGCAGGTTTGTCGGTTACCCCACCAACTACGGGACCTTGTTTGGGATGAGAAATGAAGACGTGAGTCTATCATTATCTGATAAATGTCGAAGGGGTGAAGTATCCCAGATAAAAAAAAAATGTGATGCCCAACTGTGTCTTTCGTCTGTTTTTGTGTGTCTTCTCCCTCTATTGCAGTGCGGTCCTGGTGGCTGCCTTATTGAACTGGCTGAGCAACTCTTCATCATCATGGTGGGAAAGCAGCTCATCAACAACGTTCAGGAGTTCATTCTACCGTATGTTTCCTGTCTCAAGTCTGTGTTTTCTGAGAGTTTTGTTTTCTTACTGAAAATAAGTTGCTTTTACTAAACATCAGGCCTTTTCCAGATCTGCCTCACTTTGCCTCAAGAAGCTCATAAGCCTCTTTGAGAAGAATTTTCTCAACCAGACAGGAGTACAGTTCAGTGAATTAAGAGCATTGAATTTTAACTGTAAAGCTACTCCCATCATCAGCTTTAATTTACAAATAAATCAAAATGAAAATCCAAAATGTTAAATAGATTTTTAATAGAATAGAATAAATTATACTGTAATACAGGCATGTGATACTTGTTGTCGAAGCACACACATGCATGAAATCCACATACTTTTTTTAACCTGCATGAAACTGTCAGTCTCAGTGTTTTTTGAGGAGTTGCCTCAGACAGCTCTGCGTCCTGATTGCAGCTCTGTTTGTTTGGTGCAGTGAAAAGCTCATTGCTGTAGCTCTGCAGCACTGGCACACTGTGTGTGTGTTTATGTGTGGGTGTGTGTGTGGGTGTGTGTGTGGCTCCAGACTCATTGGAGACCAGACAACAGTGGAGGATCTGGTTTCCGAGGGTTTTGGTGTCGGAATCTTATTGCAGAAATCCAGGAAGCCTTTAAAGAAACATCAGAAAATACTGTTTCTTAAAGTCTCCCTCCACTGAAAATGTGTTGTCTTATGTTTGTCCCCAAAATGTCTGACCTTGACTATATATGACTTGTATCTGTGCAAGGTTTGTCACTAGAGAGTTTTTTTTACATTTCTCTAGTGAAGGGGGAGATGTCTGTGCATTTCACTACAATATGAGATTCAAACGTGAGCCAAGCAAACTAGATTTAGTACATCACAATTTTGAAAATGCACCGTAACATCATGTATTTTATTTTCACAATTACTAACACAGTGTTAGCTGCTGCTAGCTAAAAACAGTATTTTGACATAGTTTCAAATGTGTCTGGAGCGTAGACTGTATATTAATAATGGGCGTATTCACTGTGATGTCACCCATTTGTGGACTGCCTGTTTGAAGCATCGAGTTTGGCAGCTGTCGCCATTTTGCTTTACATCTATCGCCATCTATTTGAAACCGGGAGAGAGACATTTTGACTCATTACTTACCGTAAAAATTGAACAGCCGAATAGTTGGAATGTCTTTTAGTGCAACCGAATACAAGACATTTTTAAATGACCAAAATGTTCAAATAAACTTTCATGAACTGAACACAAACAAGCTAGCCCCGTTAGCGACCTGTCAATCACAAGGTAGCCAGGTCCCAAATCATAAACTTATTTTACACAATTAACATCATAATGTATTGGAGAAGACTCAAAACGATTGAGTCCATAGTGTTGCTATGAGATTTTTTTCTGAGGTAACAAATCAAGTGAGAAGTAATCTCATTTTGCATTGAGATAAATAGGACCAGAGTTCTTTTGCATCCGCTGTTGGCGACCCCTGCTGGACTTATGTAAGAATGCAGGTTTATGCCCACTTCTGGGTATGTTTCACTGCTCAGACTGGGAGGTTGCCGCCTGGTCTGGAGGGAGACCCCTGACATGTATTCATTTTCAGAAAATGACAGCAGAAAGGATGCTGCATGAAAAACTGAAGCATGGAGGTCAACAGATTTTCTTCTTATTGTGTATGTTGTGTACTTTTTTCTTGACCTACGTACTTGCAAGGTTTCCAGGTATGTTGAGTCGTTCATGCCAAGTGGCATTTTTGTACACAGCTTGTTTTACACTAATGTGTGGTTGGCAGGGTGAAATGGAGACCATATTTTTTTCAGCGCAGATCTTTATGCTGATACCCCCAGCAGTGAAGCCCTTTGTTCAGCTGTTGTTTCATTGATTAAGTGATTGATTGTAGCTGAGTGTGTGAGTTGGCAGTTAGGGTTGTTGTGCTTGCCAGAGGGGTTTATGGTTTCTATTATCTTTGTACTGTAGCTGCGCCACAATTCAGGGCCTGAAACCTTTGAAGGATGTGTACCCCTCAATGTTTGTCCTATTGATGACACACTGACAGTCTAACACTGACGCTGGCCGGGCGTCCTTCAGGTGGCAGCATCCTCCTGTTTGGATCTCTTGCTCGTACGTGAGAGGAACAGGGAGTGTGAGGGAAGATTTATGTTACAGCAAGAATCAGTTACTGAGATGCCAGTTGCAAAGCCACAATAGAACCATCTGCAACTGCTTTAGAAGGTGTGAGCCTCGGGGACGTGTTATTCTATCAGCAGCTTCAAATCAATTCAGCTTTGAAGACATAAAAAAAAAAAAAGAATGAATAGTTTACTCAAGGTTGTACAAAATAACATACAAAAAACACATGTAAACAAAAATGAAAAGGCAGTAAAACAGGACCTCCTGGGGTCATGGTTCTCTGGCAGAAAAGGGTGGATTTCTTCTTCAGGGTGGGAATGAGTCACTGCCACCAGTGAAGTTTCTTGTTCTCCAAGAGTGCTGTGATTAACAGGTAGCTGAGCCAGAAGGCAAAGTTGGTCGTGGTCTTTGTGTGACTGAAAGAATCAGATCATAGATACAAGTGGCAATAAAGAGTTTCCTCTGTGGAGTGACTGGGCTCAGCTTTAGGAGTGCAGACCTCAGCAGACAGCTGCTTCTCCTTTGCATGTATATAAATATATACATATATAACTCTACTGTTATGTTTATTAAATATTTATGAGCTCCGTCTTTCTGCTGTGACAGTAAAGTGAAGGCCTGGCAGCAGAAGAGAACTTTGGCCAAGGTGATGGGTGATAAAGCATCCCATGAGCCTCAGCGCTGGGAGGAAGACTACCAGCTGGTGGAGTGTGAAGGCCTGTTCGAAGAGTACCTGGAAATGGGCAAGTATCCACCACTGTATCTGAAAGTGTCAGCCCAGAGTTTTTGAAAGTGGGTCTGAATGAGGCACTTAGGTACTTTGAAGAGAGCAGAGATGAATATAACAGCTTCAGTTTCCTACTTTCCAAGGTAAAGTGGTGAAAAGATCCACCTCATACAATCCCATTTAAAGTAGCTTTAAGCACATGATATCACTGCCGTTCATATGTCTATAACATACACGTTATTGAACATATGTAAAATCAACAAACGTGATGATGTGTGTGAAGTTTAAATGACCTGCCATGTGTCATTGTCCTGCAGTCCTCCAGTTTGGCTTCATCACCATCTTCGTGGCAGCGTTCCCGCTCGCTCCGCTCTTCGCTCTCCTCAACAACTGGGTTGAAATCCGTCTGGACGCCCACAAGTTTGCGTGCGAGTACCGCCGGCCGGTGGCTGAGCGCGCTCAGAACATCGGAGTCTGGTTCAACATACTGGAAGCCCTGTCACACCTGTCCGTCATCGCCAACGTGAGTTAAAGAGACGTCCACATCAGGTGAATGGATGCTTATTTCTTATCTTTTGTTGTTCTTCTTTTGCTGTCCGCAGGCTTTCCTAATCGCCTTCACATCAGACTTTTTACCTCGTCTGCTCTACCAGTACAAGTTCAGCAATGATCTCAATGGATACGTCAACTTCAGCCTGGCTTACGCCCCACTTAACTACACTGAAAACCCCATGTGCAGGTATATTGAATGCTGGTTGTCTGAATTAATGGGGAAACACAAACTCAAATATAATTTTTTTTGCAGAAAGTTTGTAAAATCAAGTGTCAGTTTTAATCTTGCTGTCTTCAGATCATAGACTTGACCAACAGAGGGAAGTATATGTTGTCATGTGCTGCTGCGTATCATACACACCAACTGTGACACAGCATGTCCTGCACTAACTCTGTGTTTCATGTTATTTTAGATATAAAGCGTACAGAGACAACAATGGAAACTACTCGCTGTTCTACTGGGAGCTTCTTGCCGTCAGACTTGGTTTTATTATTGCTTTTGAGGTATGAAGAAAGTTGCTCTGTGTCTATTTGCTCATTTCTTTCTCCATGTTTTAGTGATTTTAATTCCCACATCTTATTATTTTTTATCTTTTACACACATCTCTTTCCCAGCTCTGTTCCCATGTGTATATTTGAACTACTGACAATTAAGCTCCCTCACTACAGTGTGTTTTAGTGTTTCTGTATGCTTACCCATATCCGTAGTTAATGTTATTTTGTTGTTGACGCTCCATTTTTCCATTTGTCTCCTTTCTGTGACACTCCCTCAGTTTTCTGCCTTCACCTTCTTCTCCAACATCCCATTACTTTTCTCAGCATCTCCCTCAGGCCCAGTTTCTCTTTCAAAGTTTATATTTATTCAGTTGCATCCTTTTCATCCTTGTCTCACTTATTTTGAACTGTTCCAATTCCTCCTTCTGGTCCTCGTTTTTGTTGTTTACATTTGCAATTCTGGCATTAATTTAAAGGCTCAGTAATTTCCTTAAGATGAGATAAAACTGTATTTGTCCCGAGAGAAATTGGCATGCAGCAAACTGAGAGGAAAGTGCAGGTAGAAAGACCGCAAATAAACAAAGGATTTAATACAATATATTATACTTATACAATATTATACGCATTGTTTTGCTCCATTTCTATCCTGACATCCAGCTCAAAATGTTATCTATCCTCTTCTTAATGGGACCATTATTTACATAGTTAACATCATATTGTGTTATGGATGACTGGAACTAGTGATTGAGGCCATAATGTAGCCACGAGAATTTCTTTCGGATTCAGTAAATCAAGTAAAAAGTTGTGTCATTTTGTATTGAGACAAATAGAAACCGGACTCTTTTACACCCACTGTTGGCGCCCCCTGCTGGACTTATGAAAGAATGCAGGTCTGCTACACTGCTCAGACCGGGAGGTTGCCACCTGGTTCACATATGATGTCCAACTGCTTGGGTACTAATGTGACAGGAGAGGTAGTTTTCTTTAGTCTGATGAGCAGTTCAAATATCTGTCCCTCTTCACTCTCCCAGCATGTGGTGTTCTTCGTGCTGCGAGCCATCGACTGGATCGTGCCGGATGTCCCCGAATCTCTGGAGCTGAAGATCAAGAGGGAGCGTTACCTGGCCAAGCAGGCTCTGGCCGAAAACCAGGAGGCTCTGTTGGTGAGTCGAGGCCGAGGGGCCGCCCCCGCCTCTCCAGGCACCTCCAGCCAAGGTCAGTAGAACATGGGACACACACACACACACAATGCAGTGCAACACACACATTCATAAAACCTGACACTTCACAACTGGAGTTGAATATTTAGAGCAATAGCAAGTTAAGAGTCTTAGGGTTCAGGATCCTTCTAGGCAAGTATGAGGCTGTTTTTGAAAACAGTTATTCTAAAAGAAGGAGATAATTTAAAAGAAAACTTCAACCATTTTTTTTTTATCATAGACGACCAATTTCTTTATCTGTCAGACTTTCTCTGGCATATGAGCGGGGAGCTCCGGACGCTTGTATCATGGAAGCCAAACACCATTTATCTGCATGTAGACCCTCAATGCAATGACACAAAGCCGGTCGAAAATTGGCAGTTTACCTTTAAGTTGATAAAGTATGTGCTGAGATGATAGTGGTGAGAGAGATCTCTAGATAAAACATCAATATATCAAATTTATCCTCTAACTTTTATGACACTTTGAGAATTTAAAGCTCACCCAAATCACACTGGAGCATAAATTCTCATTGGCCCCACAAAACCTTTAAAGATCCGAGGTTTTCAGATATGCTGTTTGTACTTAAAGTAAGTTGGTAAGTTCTCTCTTAGTTCTGTTTTAGCTTCATGATTTCTGGCCGGAACATCACAGTCGTACTGTAACTGTTTGATGTTCTTCGGTATGTTTGGTTCCTCACAGGTGATCAATGAAATCATGCACCAGCAGAGTTCACAGGTCACACACAGTGTTAAACCTGTCACTGTTGATTCTCATAAATAAATTCCACATTTTAAAGGCTTTTTAAAGCTCAGCCCCCCGCGCACACATCTCCACAGAGCGTTTGCAAAGCACCTGCGGCAGTTATAAATTCGCTACACTGCACGCAACATGATCATTAAAGGTAATCTGTGTGGGATCGGAGCCAAATATGTCAATGTCAGATGAATTTCATTACATCCACAGACCTTATGGGCTGTCGGCAGAGTTTATAATTTCCTCTATTAACACTGCTGTTGATGTATAACCTAAAGGTTTGACAGGGATATAAATGAGGACAGTGAACAGTTCAAACACATGTCAAAGATCAAACTCTGACCTGAGGATCACAAACTCAACCTTCACATGTTGTTTGTAGAGAATACAGTCCAACAGAGTGTATTTTCATCCTCCTGTGTGTGTGTGTGTCCCTGTGCTCTGACCCATGCTGTTGTCACGTGTCTCATGTAGTGAATGTTGCTGGATGAGGACAGGTGAGTACTACTCAACACGTAAGTAAATGGTGTTCTTAAGAAGGATGTCAATATTTGAGTAACACTAGAGAAGGAAGCCCCGAGAGAAAAAGCCTCTGGAGATCTGTGTGGTATGAACTGTTTTCTTTCTTGTGTTTACGACTTAAAAAGAATAAGCAGGATACTCTTTCTTTGTAACTTTTATGTCTGTGTAACAGGCGAAACAAATGTTTGGCAGGTGAATTTATTTAGTGGGTTGGGATTATTTTTGTGTGTTGTTGTAATACTCCATTCTGCCACAAGAGGCTGAAGCGCAACACGACTTTCATGTTTTATAATAGGACTAAAAGCACTGTTTTTTTTAAGGTGAGTTATAATTTTCCATGCACTCTATACACATAGTAAAAGATGTGCCCCCTTGTGGCTGAAAAGAGTATCACAACAACAAATGCTAGCTGAGCCTGGCTCTGTCTGCCCATAGTTTGTTTTCTGCATCTCAGGCAGGAATATCACTGATGGTAGCATACAGTGTGTGAACACAGGTCGTGGTTTAAGTCTCTGTAACAGTGCAATGCTGTAATACCAAGCTACCTCCATGACAGGCATTCGTCAAACAGTAATATAAATACATGACCGCAAACTGTTGTGTTTACGTATCATTAATGTAAGGAGTTATAATATTAAGATGCAGTAATTATTAAGTTTTAGAAGCACTGCAAGGTGTATTTTTTAACTTTGGCTGAGCCAGGCTAGCTGTTTGCTCTGCTTCCAGGCTTTACGCTATGCTAGGCTAACCACGTCCAGACTCTACTTATAAAATTGACATTGATCCTCCAGTCTGTAGTCAGCATATTTCCCTTTAAGTTTTTAAACAAAATGATTGATTGTCGCTTTATATAAGATGGTAGCAGCTATTTGTAATCCAGTAGCGTGTTTCAACAGGGATTGTCTGTGTTAGCTTTTTTTCTTCTCCATACCTGTTACAGTAGTCAGTCTGACAGAACTAACTCTCTCCTCCGTCTCTCCGATCCTTCCCCATTCCTGCCGTGTCCAAACCAAACCAAACTGCCTCCCCTGAAGCAAGTGACGCGTCCTTTGGAAACATGAGTTAGGATTGAGAGGATATTGGAGGATTAGAAGACACTTCTGCACATCTGGGATAACAGCGAACTCTTGGAATACTCTTTCTGCACTGGGATTTTTTTTTCTTTTCATTTCACTAGTGGGCATAACACTGCACAGACATTATGATGAGTGTGTAATGGACACTTAACTTGCACAAAACTTAGTTCACCCACCTTTTCATTTGAAGAACACAGTTCTGCACTGAAAGTCTGAGACAGCTTCACATCCTCCAAAATCTGTCTAAAAAGGAACCAGACTGAGCCCTAGCCGGAGCAGAACCTATGAAAACGGAACGAAAAATGTTGTTTTTTTATCTTGGCAGAAATGTACAAGTACTACCTAAATATATATAGAATTAATAGGGAAATATGTTGTGCCTGTCTAGTTTGGGAGGACACTCAATAACCTCCTGACCAAAAACCTCTATACCAGTACTGTCATTGGTTGTGTTTCTAGTGGCTAACTAAAGTTTCAGCATGAATTGTTAAAACCTGATTATTTTCACGTTCTGTTCAGTCCAGTTAAAGTTTGACACATGCAGCAGTGAGTGTCAGACCCAACCTGAGGTTGATTAAAAAGTGTGGGCTCAGGACCCAATAGTGTTACACTGCAGTGTATGATGACACAGAGTAACTCTTTAGGGGCATTCCAGTGATTTAGTGTTCCACTTACATAAAGTTGGGGGACAATGCAGCAAAGGCTGTGATATACGTCTTAGTATTTTCTCTTATTAAACATATTTTGTAGAGTTGGATTTCTGCATAGAGACTCAAAATATAACAATCTTCGAACTCTAATTACAAATAAACTGCTGGGGTACATAGAACATCAGCATGGTCTCCTAAAATATATCATCCCAGACAACAAAACTGCATTTTTAATTATGTTCTGAGAGAATGTAATATGACCGGATAACATTGTCTTTGACATTTCACAAATACGTTTCTGATTAAAGTCCCTATAGAGAGGAGGTTGGAGTGGAGACCCCTTTTCTCAAAAAAAAAAAAAATCTCAACATTGACTTCCTGCATATCTAAGTTAACTTGTAAATTAACTCAACAAATGTATATTACTTAAGTTACATAACAAATATACCTATTTGAACCTAAATCATGATGTTTGCCTTGAAGCAAGTAAGTAGTTTTGTTTCAACCTACAATATTTATGGGAGCATAATTTAAGAAAAAAAAAACAGGCATGGAAACATAAATAGAGAAGTAAGAAACATCCAGTTACTGAACTTAAGCTTAAATTTTCCAACTATGGTCGATATTTAGAGCCATCCCCCAATTAAAAATGATTCAAACTGAGGGCCAGAAACTTTTATTAACCTTTACATTGTCTAGGACACTTGTGTTTCTATGTAAAGGAACATTACGAGCATTATCAATGAAAAATCTGTCCCATTTGGGCTTGATGACCCTCTCCCTGCCTGGTGAACTGACCTGTCTGTGTATATCAGTGGAGTGCCCCTTTGTGTTTACAGTGTGGCTGTTTTCTGACTTGATGTCCTTTTACCACGAGCTGATACTGTAAGATGGCAACCAGCCAACCGTGTTTTATTTTCCAGCTAACTTTTGGCTTTGATTGTGAGCTGTTCTGATTAGATACTTTAGACTATCTGTTGTCTTCACTGTGATGAAGAATATCTGCAAACGTCTACACCCTCGTCTGCAACGTATGCAATGTACATACACGTATACTGAACATGTTTACTGTCCCTAGATGCTGAGCATGTCCGTCTTTTCTACTTGGGCGCTCTGCAGAGCTGGGAGGATTTCTGAGAGTTGTAAGATACTGTAAACAGGAGTGAAATAGTACCTCGACATAGGACATATTTTGTGTGTGAGCTGTTTTGCATTTAAGACCTTTTAGACCAAAATAAATGTAGTTTGATGAATGCACAGGCCTCCTCAGCGTGGGATTGTGAAAATGCTGATGTGTCAGCGGGGATTAACTTTATGTTATCACGCCTTTCCATCTACCTTCTCCGCTTTCTTTTTCTCTCCAAACAGCAGAGTCCTGCAGACAGATAAAGAGGTGAGCTGATTTATTAGGAGTCAGAAACAGACAGGTGTTCCTTGATGATTTTTCTCTTCCTCTCCCTCCTCCCCTAACAAACTCCACCAATGGCTGTGGCCTTGGGCAACTCCTGACTTTTATTTTATCTCCTCTCCTCCTCTTCCTCCTCACCCTTTCTTCACCCTTCCCTCCTCCCCTCAGCCTCTCTCATTTCACTTTTGCCATCCTTATTTTTTAATATACACTCTCATTCCCTCCCTTTCCTCTCTCGCAGTCACATTCATCTTCTGATTGTTATGATTGCTGCGCGTTCCTCTGTCATGGCCTGCAGGAAGAGTGAGTTAGTACATGTCAGTGAGCACAGGTATGCACTGTGGACACCGGCTGGCTCATTCACCGACTGCTGGAGTGAGGAAGGAGACGCCTTCATGCACGGGCTGCAAGACAGAGCGCCAGATCAGCCACAAGGTAACCATGCAGCAAGAGACTGCTCTGAAAAAGTATCATTCCCTAAAACCTTTTTGAAAAATAGTAACATTGTTTTGCACAATGTAAAGTTGGGAAATATGTCTGAATTTAGAATATGATTGTTAATATATAGTATTGATACACAACGTGCAAAATCACAATGAGGGTGCCATATTTATAAGGTGTTAGCTCTCTACCACAATCTCTCCAAATGTATTATATTTTGATCACCCATCCACTTGCAGATTTTATTGAACAGAAATATGAATATTCTTACTCTGTTAATAACCAGCTTGTGTTTGGTTGAATTTTGGGTAACTGTTTAAAATTCTGCAAAATTTCCACCAGGAACTGATGGACCCAGAAATCCAGAGAGTTGTTTCACCTCTTAAAAGACATTAAAGAAACAGTTTTTAAATAGACAAAACAAGCTAAAATATGCAGCGCTGACATACTAGCACCTTATAAAGTTGGCGAAGGGTTTAGTAAACACACGCTGCTGAAAACTGCTGAATAAGCTAAAGAAAGCTGTTTGCGGGACAGAAAATCAGGACAAATAGCTAAAAGAGGTTAAAATGTTTGCTTTAAAGCTATTGGGGAAACATGTCTGTTAGGGTCGAAATGACTGTCAGTCATACTTGTAGCTAATCTAAAATCATAATTGTCTTTCCTACAATCAAAATATTTAAGACATTCACTACCGAGATCAGCATTGCCACTTTAAAAAAAAATTACAATGCAAAACATGTTACAAAATGATACAAAAATGTTCTCAAGCCTTTGGTGACCTGGTTTCCCTGAACAATAAAAAAAGGGGACAATTAGACGTCCACCACTGCTGAGTAAACTGATGTCCCGAGGTAACCTAACCCCCCCACCACCATTCTTTTCATGTTTGATTAGTGAACATAGTTGATACAGCAGCAAGCGGGGAGCACAGATGAGAGAGCTCCAGCATGCCGTTCTGTCACCAGCTCACAGTTTGACTTTTAGTGAAAGCTGCATGAAGGCACACACACACACACACACACATTGCAAAAGCATTGCTAAGGATTGATCTGCAAACACAGATGCACAAAAAAGAGCACTGGAACGTGCACTTTTGCATGTAAATCTTTTGGCTTCGTGCACATTTAAATAACACAGAACATAAACGCATTGCAACACAACACAATGCACTTTTGCTGATAAAGTGCACATGCACGTTGCATTTTTTTCTCCAAGTCTGTCTTCTCCCTCCTCTGTGTCTCTTTCTGTCTCAAAGCAGGTGCTGAAATGAGACACTAAATAACTATTAGAGTTAGAGGAAGGGCGAGAGAGGGGGAGGAGAGTGAGAGAAAATGAGAGAGCACTTCCCCAACAGTAGCAGAGAGAAAGAGAGAGAGAGAGAGAGAGAGAGGGAGAGG
>CAFUXE010001540.1:0-38799 GCA_903364295.1 Serranus cabrilla | reverse complement strand
GAGGGAGGGAGGGAAAAGGAGCGAGAGGGAAGGGAGAGCAGAGGAGCTTAGAGAAGGGATCTGCATTGTAAGTAGCTCTGAGAGCAGCAAGTGGTGGCTGTTTTTCAACCTGTTTTTGTTTTCCCGGGGAGGCGGCGAACAAGCAGAAGAAACCAGGCAGAAGAGCACAGATTTGAAAAAAGTCTGAGCTGAGTTTGAAACAGAAACTTGGAGAGAAGAAGAGAAGAGAGGGAGAGAGAGGGAGAGAGAGAGAGAAGCCGGGAGGAACACAAGGCAGCAATGGATAGCAGAGTGTTTCAGCCTGACCCTGGGATGGCATGGATTCACACACAGCTGCTGGCTCCAGTCCAGCACACACACTAGACTGCTAACACCAACGAGGTACAGTACTGAAAAACTCTTAAATGAGCAAAGCAGAGAAATACACTCTCACAATCCCTGCTCTTTGTTTGTTCCATGTTTTAGTGAAAGTTGAGCTGTGTTATTTCCCTGAGATTGCAGGCTCTGCTTTGTGTGGGAGAAAGTAGTGCTGTGCAGCTTGTCAGGTGCATTGCATTGATCTGACAGCATATATACTCTGAAAAGAACAACTATTTCTATATGAGGTGCAGAGAACAACACAAGATATGTGTTAGCAAGAATATTGTTTAGTCTAAACTAGCAAAACCAGCTGTTTGAATTCATTATTTAATCCATGCATGTGCATTGCTGTGGCGTACGGGATTAAAATGTGAAACCTGACATTCTTTTAACTTTCCTGCAATGCAAAAGTTGCCAAATCTCCACAACCACAAGCAGATGCACAGGTCCTGCCAGTGGGATCATTACAGTAGCTTCGCTATTCATTTATTCTCTTGGAAGAAGTCGCTGCTTGCATCGATAATGTTTCCAGCAGCTCCCTAGGCAGTGCAGAGTGAGGTGAGCCTTGAATGTGATGGCTACAGTGCAGCAATGAGTTGCTGCAGAGCGGGGCAGGTAAGTGCATGTCTGGACTATGCTGGATGAGGGGTTGTTAAAAAACTGTACATGGCTGATACTTCACAGTGCTACCTTGTGGGACACAAGATTTAAACACCTTCTCTGCCTGCAGCTTCAGGGGAGGACGGAGCCCGCGGCTGTGCACTGAGGAGTGGATCACTGTGTGCTCTTTAACAAAGTTTATGTGCATTTGCCAGAGGCAGTGCACAGTTGTTTGGGTTATCTTTGACCCTGTTTGCTCACTCGTGGAGCCTCCAACTGGTTGTTTACACGGCTTCATTCGAGATAAACAACAATGGAGTTATGACATTCAGCAGCCAGGTTGTAATTTGAATCATGACCCGTATGTGAAACACACCAGACTTGCAGCGGTGAGAAGGCGAGCTGAGGTGATGGCTGCCTTTCCTGTCTGCCGTCCTGATGACTAAGTGTATTGTCATGTGAGTTGACTGCTGCTGCTGCTGTGTGTACGTATAGTCTGGAGGTACATATTTTGGCTGGAGTGCAAATAGATAGCTGTGGGTGTTTTCTGGATTATCTGATTTACCACGGTATGTCTGGACTGGAACGCAGCACCTGCACGTTGGTGCACCAGCACAAAGCATAAATCAGGACCTTGAACTGTTTTACTGCACTTTATTACAGGCTGGAGATCCCCTGCATGATGGCAGACTTCTGATAAAGTTTTGTTTGAATAGTCAACACAATGGGGGGAAAATACTGAATTTGTGGCCTGTGAGCACACTGCTGTACGTGTGATTTCCCTCAAATCACGTACAGATTTATAACTCAGCTCACCACTGCGCCCCTCCCTCCCTCTTCACCTCCTCCCTCCCCCCACAACTGTATGTCTGGAGAGCACCTGCCCCATCACCTGCCACTCAGACAGACAGGGGCTGTCTGAGTGTGTGTGTGTGTGTGTGTGTGTGTGGAAGCGTTCCAGGATGCCACACCTCACCCTCCCTCAACCCGAAACCTCCTCCAGCTAACCTTGCATGCAAGTGCTACCTGTGCTCCTCATGTGTTTACATTCACATGCACACACACACTCAGCTGCCAACCTGAACGTGACGGCCTCTGCTCTGCTGGGTTTTGTGCTGATCTGTTCTCCGTTTTCTGTGGCTTGAGGTCTTTCAGTTTAAATAAACTAGTGCAGTCCTGTTCGGGGCATCACTGTTTGGAGTGTGTGTCTATTTGGAAACATTTCCTTGGTATTGCTGCTTGCACGGGGAGTTCCCATTTGGAGCATATGACCATTTCAAACTTTTGGAGAAAACAGCACCAAATTTGTTGTGGTCAGTAGATATGTCCACAAAATGTGGTTGAAATAGCACAAAGCTCATTTGTAATAACCCTGCCCACAGCATTACAGGGTACAGAACATTAAAAATAAAATAAAAAAGTAACTCCTTTGGGAAGATCCCGGACCACATTTGGTGATGATTGCTCCAAATTTGTAGAAGTAACAAAAAAATACCATTGAAAATGGCAGAGAAACAATTGTTTTTTGTCTGAGACTGTTCAATGCTACAAAACAAAGCGTAAAGTTGGTCGTTATAGCCCCACACCAGCTTCTACCAGTTAGATTTTCATTGATCTGAAGATTATTACCTGAAGTTCTCCTCCTCTCCAAAACAAACTGAGCCGGTGATTTAAACTGGTAACATACTGAATTAAGCAGTTTCACCATAAATCAGTGTTTCTCTAATGCTGTTTGGCAGACTGCTGCTGCTAACGTTTGCTCAGCTTGTTTCCCTGATAACTGATAACAACTTAAATCCTTCATCCGGTTAAAATATATAACAACCAAATCTAAAACGTCTGTCATAAAAATATGGCAGAAAGCTGGTTACAGAGTTGGTTTATGACTGTAGACAACCACACTGCACAGAGGTTATAAGATGCCATTGAAGCAGACTTGAATAAATTATGGATTTGAACATTGTTGGAAACTTTGTTGGATCATGCAAGTACACAAGTCAATAAAATATATAACATAGGGTTATTTGACATCTTGAAGCAGAAAGGTTTACACGCTCTACCTTTAAAAACTAGGTTAAAATCATTATCTTTGACGGAAAACAACCCGCCCTTTAAACATCAGTGACACTAATATTTTGAGGAGGCCCTGTCACTTTCCAGCTTTTTCGGCTTGTGGCCTAAATAACAGCTGCCTTAATAGCCCATAATAGCAGCCCTCGCTCCTGCACGTGTACAGTTGAGCTTCTTTGTTTGTCTCCTGCTTCGGTTTACTGGTCAATTTCAGAGGAATGAGCTTGCCGAGTCATCCAGGGAATGTGGGAAAGTGTCTCCTCTGTGTGTTGGAGGGTCTCATCTGGGGGTTTGAGCGCCTATGAAATTGAACATGAACTTGTCTTCAGAGCTGGACTATAAAAGAGACCACCTACTGAGTTCGACCTTGTAAATTAGTCATAATGCAGAAATGTGATGGCTTTGATTTGTGCACAGGGAGGTCGATTTTCTAAGACAAACACGGAGCTGTAAGCATTTACTTTTAAGGCAGCAGTGCACAGGCGCTGTCGTGTATTAGTTCATCTGCATGACAGAGAATATTTGGCCCATGCATGAAGGTTAAAGCAGACAGAAACTGGAGCCCAGAGGCCATATGTGTTGCTGCACACCTGTCTAGCACTGTAGCCCTCAGGTTATATCACAATGAGCCTTGGCCAATAAGACGCTGTGTGTGTGTTCACGTTTGTACTCATGCGAGAAAATACTTTTCTGGCAGAGGAGACGATGCTTCTTCACTAAAATGTTTGGGGTTTGTGCTTCATTTTTGCTCTTCTGCTTGCGCTCAAGAAAACAGCTTCTCTTTCAGCGTCTTCAAGGGCGTTTATCTCCCTTCAGTGAATGCCTTTAATCCAGATGACGCTGCTGGTATGTAGTTTTGAATAGTTTATAGCTTTAGCTCTGGGCTATACTGGAATCGTTTCTGGCCGGTCAGCTCGTTAGGTGTGTTCCACTTTTACCCGATCACGTTTCAAAACAACAAGCAGCCCAGTAGGCGGCTTGTCCATACCTGTCCAGATAATAAAAGCTAGAAGCAGGGTGGAGGAGGAAGAGGAGGGGGTGTGAGGAGAAACTGCTGGTGCTCAGCTGGGGGAAAAAAGTGGAGCAGAGAGACAGAAAACAGAGAGAAAGAGAGCGCATGTAAACACAGGAGCAGATGAATGCAAGAGATGCATCAGCAATTTGTTGTAAAGTAGGTCAGCCTCTTGAGAGCTCAGTGGCAAAGGATCAGATCGGAATCAAAGTCATGTGATTGACAGTTTGAGTACAGCAAACGCAGCCGCCTGTGTTCCAATGAATTCAAACCAGAAAAATAAAGCCTGAAAAGAAAATACAGCAGACACGTGAACGGCGCACCTTCTTTTGATGGCGCTCAGTTCCGACAAAGCTTCCAGTGCTGATGATTGGAAATGAATCACCAGTGACTTTGAGAATGGATTAAAGGATAAGGCTTTGCACTTTTTTATGTACAAGCGACTTTTATAGGATAAGATTGGTGATATTTTATATGCAACAAGTCCTATTTAAAGACAAGGACTGCAGTCAAATAGTATAAAAAATATCGTCTATATTGTTTTTTGACCGCTTTGCCTTCATCTGCGTGGAAACATTATGAGGTCAAGGAAAGATGTGAAGGAGACTTAATGAGGACGCAGGAAATGAGAGAATCCATGGAATTCACTATTAAAAACCCACCAAGTTCTTCACTTCACAAGTATAACAGAGGTTGGAATTTAAATAAAAAAGGACTGTAGCTGTCTTTACATTTATGCAAAATAGGTATATTATTTGTTTTCTGAAAGACCAAATGGTGCTTGGTTTTAAATGTTGCTGCTACAATGGCATCATCTCCTAAACGGTGGGTCAGTGTACTTTATTCTGAAGGAGACAAGAAAAAAAGCATTGACGGATCTTTCCTTATTATAATCAATACTTTCAAGTTCCTAAGCAAAAAAAAACACTATTTGAAGCCAATCCAAAACCAACAATCCTTTGGTGTTGGTCCAAAGTATGGTTGGTTTTAGGTCTTTGGTTGCTGCTGAAAACGTGCATTGCTCAAAATGTGTCACAAATCAAATTTCACCTTTGATAAAAATGCTCATGAAACTGCTGAGCACTATAAACCCAAATAGCAGAAAAGTTGCTAGGCACTGAGGGTTTGCTGATTTTTTTTATCTTATCTTAAATATGTTATCAGTATTTTAACTACATTTTATAGACTAAACAATTAATCAAAATCCCATTTTGAATCCACAGATTATTGGGCATTGAACATAAGTTGCCAACCTAACGGTGTGAGGACAGGAACCACTGACACATTACTGACTGACTCATTTAATCCAGTGAGATGTCTGTTGTTGGATACATTGTTGTGAATAGCTGTGTAAAACATAAAATAGCTCTGAAACCACATTTTGAAACATGGAGTTTGCACATACAGTATTTGTCTTCCTAAGATGGATTTCTATTGTCATTTAATTTTTCATGTGTCACCTGACCAAACACCGTTAATCAGCACTCCTTTTCTTAGAGTCTCATGGCACACACATAACCATCGGCTGTCACAAGGTACTGATTATAAGATTTTGAGGATTTACTGCGTGTTGGATCGTTGGCCCTCCATCCACTCTGTAGCTTCTGCGACTTATGACAAAGCACCATAATTAGACCAGGTTATTTCCATAAGTTTGTCAATAGCTCCTTTGTGTCTTCACTATCCGGCCTGTGCGTCTCCGGAGTGTCAGCTTATCTGACTGCAGTTGTTATGGGGGCAGCGGGAGGGAGGAGGGGGAGGTTAAAGGTCCAAAAGTCTTGCCGTTTACGTGTGAAATGATCGCCATTTTTTTCCAGGCCTTTAAAATGAGAGATTGCTGTTTGTCCGTTTCAGTTAGCGGGAATCCCACCGGGTCAGACAAGGTCAGGGAAGGCCTCTCCACGTCTTGTCGCTTTCAATCAAAGACAGATTGCGTCTGAAAAACACACACTCACATTCAGGTGAGCCTTGTGTGTGCATGTGTGTGTGTGTCATAGCTTTGTGTGATTGTAAGCCGGGTTGTCAGGGTGCATCTTCACAGTGTCTCTGAAGGTCGTGGGTAAGTCCCCTGAGGCTGCAGAGGCGGATTAGGAGGACCCACACCATGTGTAAACATTTGGGTAACCCCCCCCCTTCCTCCACCCACCTCCTCTGTAGCCTCTGGGGTGCTCACCTGTCTCGGTGGGTGGAGGCTAGAAGAGGAACGAATACCAAGAAACTCCCTGACCTGAATTCACTCCACCGTTCTCACACCATTCAGACGTCTGTTATTCCCCAAAAAATGCAGCTCAGAGCGTCAACCTGACATCTGGTGCGCTCTCGCTGATTGGAATTCGAGTCTCGCTGAGGAGTTTGTTTTGATTGAGAGATTTAGATGAAGCCCATTAAAATACCAAGAAGACACTGGCTGGCTTTACATCCAGGTGTTTGAGCTGTAAATTTGAAATGTAGTCAGTTTGTTTCCATCAGCTGGGTCGAGGAAAATCACGTGGTAGCTAATAATTATGAAGTGGTTTTTCAGAAAACTGCATCATTTATGGACAACAAACCCTGCATGTGTCAAACAAGCACAAAAACCTGTTGTATAATGTCTCAGTTTTATCAACAAGTTCCCAGTTGCCTTTAATTGTTTTTATCACGTTAAAACAGTTGGATGGAAAACCAGCACAGCAGAAAGATGTGAAGTTTGAAGTTGGTGTTTTAAACCTGCAACCTCTCAGTTATACAAACACTAATAAGTTTCACTATAAGTTTTTAATTTCAGTTTTAAAGTTGAAAGAAAAGTTGTCGTGGACTCGTCGCTCCTCGGGCCCTGATAGAAAATGTTAGAGAAACACAGCAGAGGGATTGTCAGGGAGATTTTCCCAGAAGTGACGCTGAATGATGTCATGTCTTGTCTCGGCAGACAATGTTGGGCTCTTTAGTCTACTGCCTGGCAATTAGTGGTCCAATGTGACCGAGTTAAACTGCGATCTCACACACACACATGAGCTGGTCACACCACACTGTCAGGACACTCCAGTCTGTCTGACCAAACACACGGGGCTGACGCTCGTGGAGAGGCTGTGTGTGGGGGAAGGGACAGGAGTTCCCGCCGTCTGATCACTGTTGGATCAAATAGAAGTGTGTTAGATTTCCAGGTTTCTAATCCACACCTGAACACTGCTAACATTACAGTCACAATAATCCTTCATTATGATTTTTGGTGACTTCCATCTGTGACCAGTAGCAGAGCTCACAGAGTCCAACGTTCAAAGAAATGTCGTGTTAGTCCGTCTCACTTTCACATGTTTGGTTTTCCCGACAATCACAAAAAGTTAGAGTTGGTATTTGTTTAAATGAACTTCCAACTTTTTTTTCTGTCTTTGTCACAAAAGCGTGAATTTCTCATCTTCTTAATCTGGCACACAAAGCTCTGATAAATTTAAACTGATGGATCGGATCAGATTATACTTTTCCTTCCTTCCGATATCCGATCAAGTGATTTTCGATACTGAATATCGGTATCGTGTCCCTTCTTTGGTATCCATGGTTGAGTTTCAGTGCTTGAGACTCTGAGTCGTCCCACCAGTTCTTCACTGGACGCACAAGAAAGACTCGACTGAAGGCAGGCGGTGCTGTTAGGAAGTCAGCCAGAAGAACTTCACATTTACTGCTTGGAGAAGAAAGCTTTGCTCTTCCCAACGTCAGGGATGATGGTGTCACTTCCTGGTTTCCAGCCAGCAGGTCCTGAAGGATTTCAGTGTCCCCGTTGAATGGGGGAAGGAAGAAACGGGCTCCAGCTAGACCTCTGTGCCAACTACACCATTGTCCCGACCTTTCCGTGCTAAGTGCATGATGCCTGGATCTCCTAGTTGAATCCCCCTAGCTGATGGCTTGGACACCCGTTGAGATGTATAAACATTTTTTCTGTTTATTATCGAACTGCACAGTGTGCTGCTGCTGCTGACTTGAAGTAACGTGATTTCTGTTCACTATAGGCCAGATAAAATCAATTGGAATGAAACCTCTTTGAAAGCAAATGAAAAATTAACCGTAACCTGTTGCTGTAAACCGGGTTTAATGGGTTTTTAAGCTTCTTCAGAGCGGTTAAACATCCCACTTAGAAGGAAATATTTTCACCGGAGAGATTTTAAATGTCAACTAATTTTCCCGTTCAAAAACCAGCTATGATCAGGTAACAGACACCCAGATCCAATAAGCGACATCCATGTTTGAGAAGCTGAAAAGTAAATGAGGAAGTTGTAAATGTGTTGAAACTCAGGTTTGGAGTTCTTTTTGTGCCATATCACAGACAAGGATGAGCAGGGACTTTGAACAGCGTCTCTGTCCCGACAAACCCCGACTTAATCCCTAAAGCTTAGTTTTAGCCGAGTAAACATCCACTGAGAATCTGTGTCAGATCACATCTGCAAACTTCAGGCACTTTGTTCCAGAAAGCACGACCTGAGTAACAAAAAGCACTTTCACCAGATCTGAGTTCACGTACAATCTGTGCCAATCTGTGACGTCTGGAGGAAGAAAACATCAATCAGCTCTGTACCAAACAAAACCTTTATCTTCTGCAGTGAGGACATACGTGTTTCACACTTTGGCATGATTAAACTGTTGTTGTTTCATTCAACAATGTGTTGACAATCAGAAAAGTATATTAGACTGAAAGAGTGCCAATAATAGCTCAACTTGTGATGTTGTCTTGTGAAGGTTCATGTTGATATTTGAGCGATATGCGGGAGTCTACCTGAATCAAATAAGGACTTAAAGCAGCGGCATTGTTCACTCAGGTTCCATCACTGACGATGTGTCTAAGTGCATCAATTGAGGTATATTTAACTACTCTCACCAGAGTTACTTCATGCAGAACCTGAACATGATTTAACTTACAATATGCTGCTTTAACAAATATACTTATAATCCATTAAACTGCTCCTGGTAGAATCAACATGACAGTGTCAAATATGATAAAAAAAAACATAATGAAATCAAATCAATCAAATCAAATTAAATCAAAATTACTTTAATTATCCCAGAGGGGAAATTCGGTTAGTCTGTTGACTCTAGAATTAGCCAGCCTGATGCTTGCATGGTTATGTAATGTTCCTGTGTATGCTGTGTAAACTAGAAGTTTGACTATAGTAAACAGTTTTGCTTTAACATCAGAAATGTTGAGTTAGAATTGCTTATGTGCAAAGTGGATTTTTTCCCCCTTAAAAGTTGTAAACGTCCTTTTAACTGTTGGTGCTTAAAGTCCAGAGTAACTAATCAGAATGCACAAAGTAGGTTGCAGTTAGAAGTCTTTTCTTACAAATAGATGAGAATTTGTTGGGTCATTTATTGACCATCCACACACGTATTAGTTGACGACTCGATCGTTTTTCCTCTCTGGCGCAGTAACATGTTCCATACTGCTGCAGTGTTACCACCGCACTCCCTGACATTAGAAAAGTAAACAGTGCAGAAATGTATTTCTTCACCTCCATGAACCACAAACAGCTCCAACAGTGAATCCATTTGTCTTAACACTCTTATCTCCCCCCTGGCAAACATCAAACAAACTTTAATTATGCCATTACACAACATTTTGGCTCAGTCGTGAAGCCGAAGCAGCTACGGATTTATGCTCATATTTATGTTTTACACTCCATTAAAGGATTATTCTGAGACCTTCAAGATGAAAAATATCACAATTAAAAATGCTTCTCGTTGGGCTGGCGGCATTAAAGGCATGCCAGCGTGCCATTCATTACCTGCTGCACGCAGACATGGCGTCTTAGAGCAGCCTAGTGAAATTACAGGGGAAACACTGGCAGCAAAGTCCATAACAGGCACAAATAACACCCTGCTGTGACAAGGGAAATTACACGTCTTTGGGATTGAAATTTTAATAGCGCAATATAATTGTATCGGCGTGAGGAATGTGCAGTATGTGTAATCGGATGCTTTCATGTCTTGATAAATGTGTTGCTGAGGCTTATTGTCAGTTTTTGGGATCTTTGAGGTTTCTTGATCAAATGAGCAGATAACTAATTTTCTGCTAAGAGCGTGTTGATTTATGATGCCCTGGCTGTTGATGGCAGATTATGTGAACATTCATTCATCCGGGTAGTATTGAAAGATAACATGAGATCAAGACGGTAATTTATATTTAATCTGCTGTGACAGAGTGCAGGTAGAGGTGAGGGGAAGTTAATACTGCACATCTACAGCAGGATTACGCTTTAACCAGGCGGTAATCACATGCAGACACTAATAAACTTGTGTCATTATGCAGCAGTGGTCTGGATGTGTTTATATGGCTCAGTGGCTGCAGCATATGGGTGGATCAGTATAAGCAGTTCCCACACCCTCTCAGGTGTCCTGTGCTCAGGGCAGCCTGGCCCAGGTACGCACATAAAGGCTGCCTTTGTCTGCGGCAGGGAACAGGTAACCATTTGTGCCTGTGTGCGTGTGTGCACTTGTGTTTGTGTGTGCACACATGCATGCTGTGTGTGTGTGAGTAAAGGAGAGAAACAGAGAGAGAGAGAGAGAGAGGATTGACTGGCTGCCGTTGCCACAGGAGCAGGTGTGGCTTTTCAACAGCCTCATATTCACAGCATACAGCACATGTGCGCACAATAAAAAGGAAGGTAAACTATTATTTCCACTCTGTGATTCTCAAGGCAAACAAACACAGCTATGAACAAAGCTATAGCTGCAGGAAAAGCATTCATTTATGCCTCTGTGCTCTTAACACACACTCCTGTGTTGGTGTAAATTACAGGTGTGTGCTTTAATAGTATAATGTAAAATATATCATAAAGATTTACAGTGTGTCATAATGATGATAAAGTCTAAATTACAAATAAAAAATGCTTTGCTGGGAGGTTTAATTTCTTAGCATTATCCAGGACAAAGAGCCTGCAGTGTGTGTGGTTAACTATTAACACTCACACACAGTGTTAGCTGCTCTGCGCTACACTGTGCACATTGTTGGTGGGGCTCTGTTCTTTCATATGATAGTTGTTATGTAGCGCATGAAGCCAAAGAGTACCAGGATCTTTTACAGCTTTCCATATCTCTTCCATGGCAGCTAAGGGGCCCATAAAACAAGCATACGAGAGACTTCTGCTGCCCAATTGAATGGTAATATAATCATAATTTAACCATGTAGCTTCTTCACTTGACAAAGTAGTTAGTGGGCTGATTGATAGTGAAACAAGTTATTCACATGTTGTTTCCCCATGGAAATCTATGGGGAAAGTCTTTCTGGGCCCCATGGCATCAAGAAATTGTAATTCCACCTTTTCGCCACTATGTCAAAGCCTGAGCACATATCTGTCCTCACACATCTAACACATTGCACCTTTAAGCTGACTTATTTAAAATTTCTGCTGCTGCACTGTGTGCTGTGTGGTATTTTTACAGTCTCTGATTGGGACACAATAGCTACTTGGGTGAGCTAATGTGGCTAAGCTAACTTATTGCTCAGTAAATGTGATCCTACTTTGTTCACTAGAGTAAAGCCACAGGCTGACAGATGATTTAGGAGAACAAATAGGAACTTTATACTTTCTGCCAAAAATAAGAGTAAGCTCTTGTACTTAAAGTGGTGGAGAGATGGCTGACTGTATGACAGATGTGTGTCTTTGTGTGTGTAGCATTTAATAACTTACTGCTTAGGACAAATATTAAATGTGTAAGCTGTTTGGAGTATGAGCATCCAAAAATCTTGACCTTTTTTTTGATGACGACATAACAGACATAAACCAGCCTACCTCTGCGTACAGTTCACATGAGACAGTGTGTGTTGCATGTTGGCATCTGTGCAGTTCCTGTTACCTGGTGTTTAAGGCAGGACTTGAGGATTACCTGTTCAGGAAGCTCCACAAGTGTGTGTTTCAACAGGCTGTCAGGGGAGCTAACTTTATGACCCGCTGCTGGGTTTCCACAGACGCTCTCTGTGAATATTCAATCAGAAAAAGTGGCTGCTGGCTAACGGCGGCTGACGTTAGAGTGATGGATGACTGTAGATCTCAGGTGAAAGGTGAGAGTGCTGAGGATGTGCTCTCTTCCTCTGTCTGTCTGTCTGTTGTGGTATTCTGTCTGGAACTGTGTGTGTGTGTGTGTGTGTCTAGATGTTAAGTACAGGGGCTGAAGGCTGTGTGTAGAAAGGTCTTTAATTAGAGCAGGAAGACACGGCTCAGGAGACACTACACTAGACTTAAGTGTGTGTGAGTGTGTCCATGCAGGTACGCATGTGTGTGTGTGTGTGTGTGTGTGTGTGTCTGTGTGCACGTTCAGGCTGCATGAATCCCAAAAATGTACAGAAGCAATTTAAGAAAGTCATTCTTCCATCAAGTAAACATCCACAGACTGTGAAAGTTTATGAAACACACAGCGTTGCTTTCTGTTCATTATAACTGAATATCGTGTGTTACACTCAGTCGAGTCTCTGGAATCCTCTGGTCACACGGAGCCGAAGCTGCTGACAGGGAATTCTGTCCAGTCAACCTTGATGGATAAGTGGTTTGTCGCTGTACAGCTTTAGACCAAAATGCCAGTTTGTTTGTTTAACAAACATTCCAGTTTTCTCCCTTTTGCTCCTCTGTTTGTTTCATAAGTCTTATTAGTTCAATTATCCAAATAATTTCATCTACAAAAACAATTTCCATCTTGTATAGTAATTATTTTGTACAATTTCTTTATTCCAGTTGTTATATACAAGAAATTGCACCATATCCATGTTGTCATACAACAAAACTATATTCTCATTATGTTTTCTCCTGGATTAGATGTTTTTAAAGTTTAAGTTTAACTTTTTAGACCCCGACTGTACATGCAGGTCTGCACCCTGACATGAAGGCCACTGTGGGTTCTCTACATGCTTGGAAAGGGAAGGCTGAGCTGAGGGGTATTCAGCTGGTTGCAACCAGCAATCTCACTGCTAGATGCCACTAAATCCTACACACTGGACGGAAACATACAGTATAAGGGTTAAATGTTGAGGTCAAGGTTAGAGTACATCATCTTAAATTATTTGTGCTTTGCATGTTTTAGTTTCAATTGTGAATTAGGTTGTAACAATACATTTCATTTCCAAGGAAAGATAAAGGTTAAAATAAAATAATGTGGAGCATCTTCAACCCCCGACCCGCATTAATAGTGTTTGTACAGTCACTTACTATAAGGTACATTTAAAGGGATACATGTATTTGCTAAATTTGCATTTAACTGAGAAATTTAAGTCAAACAAAACAGTCAAACACACTAAAGATCATGGGAAAGTCTAACAAAAAAACCCCAGAGATGAGTGTTTTTAGTAAAACCCGTTAATAATTATTCTCCCTCTGTTCTTCTGCAGCTCCCATGTGTTCGTTCAGCCATGCTTCCCGGGTATGGATTCTCACCTTTTCCTGATTTCCAGCCCCACCTTCACGCTTTTCGCTGCCGAGGAGAGAGTCCCAGCATGTGGATCCCTGGCTCCGGGGAGTCCCAGGCTCTGAGCGAGGCCCAGGAGGACCGGCCTCTCTTCCACCCGTGCCACCATAAGCACGTTGCGGTGTGCCAGCAGGAAACGTTGGCTTTTATTGAGCTACAACCACCAGTGACTCCTAAACTAAACTGTCTTGGCTCTCCGAGGCCGGCTGTTATTCCAGAGACACAATGCACAACGCACTCGCTGCCCCTGAATGGTTTCAGACACACATTAAATGAACTGAATGACATGCAGAACGGCTGCCACAGGACAGACAACGAGCATGAAAAAACACTGAATTCAAACTCTCATAACCCTGCGGGCGACTGTGAGTTTGAATGCCTTAATGGTATCAGGACTTCTTTGGAAGAGCAGACGGAAAAACCTCGAGCCATCACAACAGTATGTCGTCCTCTCCACGCAGCTCTTAGCCTCCCTCTGCCGTTACCTCTGTCCTCCCTATACACTAACAGAGACTCCTGGGAGTCTCAGGTACCTTGCTCCCCGTCCTCACCTGAAGGTCCTGGGTTTCAGAGCCCTGACTCCTGCCAGCCGCAGAGGAGGACGTCACAGGGTTCACTGAAAGAGAAGTCTATCCGTGAGTGTGCAGCTTTATGGACTAAGTTGACATAACAAACTGGGCTTTGAAATATGTTTTCATGCTTCTTCTTAATCTAATAAAGTTATTTTCTTATCTCCAGGGCGAAAAATGCAGGTTTATTCCCCAGACAGCCAGAGCGATGAGTCTCTCAGCAGCCCCCTCCTGGACGCAGACTACATCTTCCCAGGACCTTTTGCATCTTTCCTGGAGGAGGACCTCAGTGGATTATCTTCCCTGGAGGCCATTTCAAGCCCTTCATCCACAGACGGTCTAACAGATCTCCCAAACCTCAGTCAGGATGATATTTTTACTCTACCTGCCGAACCGCTGCATATCATAGAGGACTCGTTGGGGGAGGACAGCGGGGGTGTAGAGACATCAATCGCCACAGGGGGGAGCTTCTTGCCACGCAGCCGTCAGGGGGACCAAGAGCGGCGGCGCTTCTCAGCTTCAGAGCTGATATCTAGACTGCAGCTGTCTCAGAGGAAGAACTCCTTCACCTTGAAGCTGGGCAAGTCTCTGTCTGCACGGGTCGCCTCCAGAGACAGACAGAGCTCCAGCAGCCTCAGCCCCAACACTGACTGTGAGTAGAGAACAGAGCCAACGACGTGCTCACAGCCCATTGAAAGGTGCTCTATTGGGTTACAACTAAGTTGTATCCAGATACATATAAGACTTCAAGCTTTTACGCTGTTGTACGAAAGGAAATTAGCTACTTACTTGTTGTGCCCAGACTTTTCTCCAGGGGGGAGAAAAAAAATTAAACAGCTAGCATTATTTCTAAATCACCTCAAGCATTGTTCTTTGCATTTTATGTATTAAAAAAGGCACATAACAGATAACAAATACACGATAATATTAAGTCACCAGATATATCTGTCAGGGCTCTAACTGAGACAATTAACCTTATTAGAAAAATGTTTACTGAAGTAATAAATCAAGTGACTTCTATACAATTAAGCTTCTTTTTGCAGTCAGTAGAGTCGCCCCCTGCTGGCCATCAGACAGATTGCAGGTTTAAGACATTTTGCATTGGCTTCACAGACCTGGAAGTTGATGATTAAGCTCATCATATTATTCTGTTCTGCGTACTACAGTGAGCGTTGCTGTGTTTTGCCTCTTAAGAAGAGTACCGTCTCATGAGCCTTTATTTCATCAGGTCTATTGCTTCCTCTGTCGACCTCACACCTGCACTGTCTGCTTGTTGTCTTCTTCAGATAAGTCCAACTCCAAGCACCGCAGCTCAGGAGGCTCTAGTGACAGCGCCCCCCACAGTCCTGTGGGACCTGCACCCACTCTGCCCAGCAGTGACAATGGCATGCCTTTGCATCGGTGGAGCACAAAACTTGGGTAAATACAGACTTTAGATATTTAAACACATCACCTGCAAAGATTAAAGGACATGTATTGATGTCAGTTCACTTTTTTTTCACAGAATGCGAAAGAAATCCATCGAGGAGGACCTGTGCACACTTCCAACTGTTGCTAGTTCAAATCGATTATCACGTTTTTTGCCGAGTTGTAAGTTTCTCTGAACTATTGTTTTTTCATAACTGTTTACCTATTGACCTGATCAAACTGAGACCTGAATTTTGCTTCTCTGTCCTGCAGCGATTCTGTACCAGGAGTACAGTGATGTAGCCATCAACAGGGAGATCCAGAGGCAGCAGGGGAAGGAGCCGGGCACAGAGGAGGAGGGGCTCAGGGACGAGGGGTCAGATGGGACCCCATCTCCTTCTAATCTGTCTCCATCCAGCTCCTTTCGCTCATCACGAGGCTCTGCTTTTGCTCTGTGGCAGGACATCCCCGATGTCCGAACCAGCGGGCAGCTCGACAACTTTAGCAACGAGGAACGGAAACTACAGGAGGTGAAGGAGGCACCGCAGATTTTGTTGTTAAGGTTTTCTGTTAAAAGTTATTGTATAATTTCAGAACACTTTACTTTCTGTAATTAAACCTGTCAGTTTCTGATCTATTTTCCATCCACCTCACTCCCATCTGTGCTTTCTTACTGACTGAAAAAAACTTTCCTTCTTCTGCCTTTTCCCATCCATGTCAAGTGGCTACCAACGTTAAGTTGCAATAGCGCCCCCTTGACTGTGGACGCTGATCTAAGGAACCCACTGACAGAAATAAAGGAAACCTCATCACCTCATTTAGGACTGCGTTTTCTACAACCACAAATAAAACATGTTTTAATCATTGTTTTATTATTACGACATAAAAAAAGTGTAAAAAACTTGTTGAAACGTTGTTGAAGATGCACTAAGTAAACAGGAAATTTCTGTATTTTTCAACCTGGACCCTATTTTTCCATGTCTGTCTCAAAGTGACTACTTTGGAAAACATTTTTTTTCATTGGCTCAGCTGGGCCCTGTATAACTAACCCTGTATATACTGTTGATAAACTGTAGATGACTGGTCTAATAATGACGTAAAGGCCCTTATCAATTATAGTCAGGCAATCACAGAACACACACACAAACTACAAAGTCCTCAAATTATTTAGCAACAGACTTGTGGCTAATTGGATTCAATCACACAGCGGACCAATGCCGCATAAAAGTGAAAAAACTCAGCCAACAATTCTTGCTCCACAAAAAAAGTGTCAGCTCTTCTCCTCATATATTCTGTCCAATAAACTGAGGATATGTGAGAATGTGAAAACAACCTTAGAAAATCTGTTAGTTGTTATAAGTCAATGTTAAAACAGCACTCACATGCCAAACTGTATATGCACACCCAAAGAGTAATGAAATTAAATATTCAATTACTTTTTAAACAGCATAAATTCCCTGGAATCAATAAACACCAAACCAAGTCTAAACAAAAGCTGATGGGTCGGCCAAAAAGCATAAAAAGAAGTGTTCACACAGGGTCAATGGATCTGGGCTGTCGCCTTTAAGATTAAACAACATGAAGTAAATCAGAAATAAAGCTGTGAAAACATAACTACTGGACGCATCAAGAAACTAAGGATTAACCAGATTAAAACCTAAAACGTTCAGTCAAACCAATCACAAGACTCTGCTGTTTTTTGAATCTGCTATTTCTTTATGCTGACATGTGTCCTCCTCAACTCAGGCAAAGTTTGAGCTGGTGACGTCTGAGGCGTCGTACATTCGGAGTCTGACGATCGCTGTGGACCACTTCATGCTGTCCCAGGAGCTGGCCGAGTGTCTCGGGGCTCAGGATAAGCAGTGGCTCTTCTCCAAGCTGCCTGAAGTCAAAGGAGTCAGTGAGAGGTGAAGTAACTTGCTGCTCATAAGCCTCTGCTGCCTCCTCAGCTCTTTATTTTAACATCTCAGTCATCATGTCTGTATTTTCTGCTCACTCGTAGGTTTCTTCAGGACCTGGAGCACAGGCTGGAGGAAGACATTCTGCGTTTTGACGTGTGCGACATCGTCCTGGATCACTGCCCGGCTCTGCGGAGGGTTTATTTACCTTATGTAACCAACCAGGCGTACCAGGAGCAGACGTACCAGCGTTTGCTGTGAGTAACTGTCAATGTATACCATCTCAGCTGTTAGAGCCCTATCTATGTAAATGAATCTGCACTCACTCGTGGCTGTAGTGCATAAAATCCAACTGTTTCATGCTGGATGTCCATAATTTCCTCTCAGGGAGTTAAGGTGTTATTTTACACCTGCATGACTTAACTTGCCGAAGGTTCATCTAGTAGAGACTGAGCATTTTTTTTCTCAGGGTAGAAAGCGTGCTGGAATTTACACCCACTTTCACTAAAAGTCATTAAAGTGTTTCTCTGAATTTACTCAGGCACGAGAACCCTCGTTTCCCCGGCATCTTGGCTCGTTTGGAAGAAGCCCCCATCTGCCAAAGGCTTCCTCTGACCTCTTTCCTGATCCTCCCGTTCCAGAGGATCACACGGCTTAAAATGCTGGTGGAGGTACACGATTAAACTGCAGAATTCATGCTCACACTTGAAACCAAATTACGTTGAACTATAAATGGGGAAATATTTGGATGGGATAAGCAATTTGCCGCAGCAGGTTTTTTTCCCCCAACAGTGCATAACAAGAGTATTGTTTACTCTTCTGGCGTGGTTTCAAAAACCTCTTTGCTTTTCAGAACATCTTAAAGAGGACGACACCGGGCTCCCGAGATGAGGACACTGCCACGAAAGCTTTCAATGAGCTAAAAAAGGTGGTGATTATCATGTGTAATAGCCAGTTGGATGAGAACCAGTATTATCAGTGGTGAGGCTCAACAGTAATAACCATGTTGGTGTGTGTGTGTCTTCTTAGATCATCAAAGAATGTAACTCCAGTGTGCAGTCAATGAAGAGGATGGAGGAGCTTATTCACCTCAATAAGAAAATCAATTTTGAGGGAAAGGTGGGTGGAGTCGTTTTTAAGTTGTGTTTTTATCTGCATTGTTCAAAGTTGGTAGCGTTTCTTATTCAGCAACCTTTTTCCTTTCTTCGTAGATCTTTCCTCTGATCTCTCAGTCTCGCTGGCTGGTGAAACACGGTGAGCTCCTGGAAGTGGACACGCAGATGATGAGTATTTCCGGATCGAAGCTAAAGTTGCCCACCAAGCCTGTTTACCTGCACCTGTTCAACGACTGTCTGCTGCTGTCCAGGAGGAAGGAGTGAGTGACGAGCTCAAATACTGCTCTGATTGATGACTTGTGATATGCAACAAGAAACAGTTAGGGGGCATTCACAGCTGAGCTGTTTGGTCCACTTCAAACAACCCCTGGTGTGTTTTGTTGGATAGTCCGTTTGGTTTTTGCTGGTGGGAATCCTCAGATGAACTCTGGCATGGACCACAGAACCAAACTCTCACGGTTTGCTTCCAAGTGCGCCAGAGTTCAGTTTGGTGCAACCAAAGGAAGGAAGCGAACCAAAACACAGTGCATTATGGGTTGAATTTGGGTGGAAATTTGAGAATCAACACCAGGATAGTAGCAGGCCAGATATTGTCTATTACTGAAGTAAAGGCAGTTATTGAAATACGGTCAGATGATCACAGAACACACATAAACAACACATTATTTAGCGACAGAATTGCAGCTAATGAATCCAATTGCACATCGGATCAAGGCCGCATAACAGTTAAAAAACTCAGCCAACAATACTTAATACTTAAAAAACTCTTTCCCTCACATATTCTGTCCAATAGACGAAGGAAAGCATCTACAGCGTGGCATTTGTTTATGATGTTTGGTCCAAATGATGAAGCACAGTGTGAGACCAACCTAAATGAAAAATGCAGCAATGTGGCAGCCTCACCACTAAGTCCGCCAGAGAACTTTATATGTGAAAGTAACCTTAGAAAATATGTTAATTGTCTATGTGAAAACAATGCTCACATGCCAAACTGTAGATACACACCCAAAGAGTAATGAAGAAAAGCTCTGCACAAAAGGGTCCTAACAAATGTTAAATTACTTTTTAAGCAGCATAAATCCCCTGCAATAAAATAAACACCCAACCAAGTCTTAAAAAAGCTGATGGGCCGGCCAAAAAGCACAAAAAGAAGTGTCCTCAAAGGGCCGGTGGATCTGGGCTGTCGCCTCTAAGATTAAACAAGTAAATTAGAAATAAAGCTGTGAAAATAGAACTACTGAACCCATCAAGAAAGTAAGGATTAACCAAAACAAGATGAAGTTTTTGAATCTGCTATTTGTTTATGGTTCAATATTTAACCCGTGCTTACACAATTAATTTTATAGTAACATTGGCAGATAAAAACAACTCCTCGATGAAAACAATAATAGATTTATTCCGGCCCTGCCACATCTTCGTCATCATTCTGAACTTTGGCCTTTCCTCGTTGTGTTGGGTTCTGAGCAGGTGGATGGACAATTGGTTTGTTGTATGTCACATACACAATGTCACCCTTCATTAACGGGAGTAATCCTTTATTTTTTTGTCAAACACCTTCTGAGAAGTCTGTTAGCTTTATCCAGAAAAGCAAGTTTGTCATTCAACCGCAGAACTCTGACCACAATGGGTCGTGGCTTTTCTGATGATTGCATTCGCTTCCCAGTCAGATGAGTCCAGTCTGGCTCTATTTTCAGATGATCTAGAAGATTTCTGTCTTTTCTTTCATTCAGTTGCCTTTTCTTTCACTGATTCTTGAAAATTGTGTCCATTTCTGTTCTGGTTTCTTTACAGTTCTTGGACTGGAGTTTTACACAAGATTTAGAAATCGTCAAAATACTTTTGAGTCATTGCTAGACTCACCTTGAAATCATATACTTGCTTTGACAGCTCATTAATTGCCCAGTTTAAAGAATCAACTATGACCTGTACATAAGCCGGGTGACGTAACCCTCAGTGTTGTTGTTTGAAGCTTTTGGTGGCATGATTGAGTTCCAGCCCAAAGTTAAGTAAGATAGAGCCTGAAAGCCTCCACAAGAAATGACTTATGTCTATTATTTAGCTGCAGAAGGTTGGTTAGACTCTTCTGAAATCAGCCAGCAAAAGAAATTCAGAGTTTCAGGCAAGATTCCTCAGATTCTTGCTGGATAGAAAACCAGCCTTTAGCTGAGAGAAACTCAGCAGCAACCATTAGATTTAAAAACATCCACCATCTGAATAATATGAAATGCTACATCCAGATACAAAATCTACACATAGTGGCTTTAAAAACTCACCAACTGGCTATTCATGTAAAGAAAAACAGAAGAAAAATAATAATAAAACGATGTGTTTTTGCAGTACGTGGAAGTTCATGGTGTTCGTACACGCCAAGATAGGCGAGCTGAAAGTGAAGGACCTCAGTCAGAAGCTGCAGGGAATCTCAGGCTTCATCTTCCACCTGCAGCTGTGTGAAGGCCAGCAGCTCAAACACCAGATCCTGCTCAAGTCGCACACTGAGTGAGTAGCCACACTCTTTAAACTGTAATTTATCTTCAGTACTGGCTGGATGATTTAGCTCCCAGTGCTTTAACGGCCATATTTTGCGTCTACCAAGGAGTGGGAAGCAGAGATGGATCACAGCCATGTTTCCATCGGATCCACGTGAAGACATCGAGCAGGCCAGTGAGAATGATGGTGAGTGGAGAGCTTTGGGTGCACTGTAGATCTGTGTAAACCTTTTAATGCTCTCATTCATCTTTGCCCTGTCTTTTCTTCTCAGACATAGCCCAGGTTCAGTGCATCAAAAGCTATCAGGCCCAAGAGCACGATGAGCTAACTCTGGAGAAGGCCGACATTCTTCATGCTAAGACCATAACAAGTGATGGTAAGAATTTCTCTTTAATATCAACTGCATTCCAGCCTCAGCCTGCACCTAAATGAACGTGACCATAAGTTAGGTCTGTGTGTCCCAGTGTCTGTCAGAGCTTTAAATAAGCTGTAGAAGAGTATGTGTGGTGGTTTGTTTGATGGCTGAGGGATGCTGTATTTCCCCAGGCTGGGTGGAAGGCATCAGACTGTCTGACGGGGAACGGGGCTGGTTCCCCAAAACCTACGTGGAGGAAATCACAAGTCGCAGCGCTCGCCTCCGCAACCTCCGAGAAAATATCCGCATCAAATGTGTCACGCAGAAACTGGAGGGGGAAGACTAACCACTTTCACTGCAACTTGTCCTGTGTCTAAGCTGCATCTCAGCCGCTAAGTTGCATTTTTGGGCTTCTGGATGATTGTTTTATTTTAGATGGATGTGGGACTTACTGTGTGTGTAGTATGCAGCTGCTAAAACAATCATTTTCCTTTAGCATGCCAGCTGCCAATACATTCTTAAAAATGACTGGTAATGCTCCTGTACATTTTTAGTTGAAAAGGCTTTTATGCGATAAGAGTCTTTTGGCAAATGTTCACATTAGGAAATTTCTAACAGTTTTGCCACACTGAAGGGAGGTGCAATCATTTTATGCATGCACATGCACATTTACCAGCAGTTCATCATAACTAAAGGTAAATGTGTGCATTTCTTGAGTCTGTCTCTAGATTTTGGTATCTGAAGAGTTCTGGTGTACGTAGTCCTGTAGCTCTGGTTTGAGCAGGCTTTCAGTTGCATGCAGGTAAACAGCCCATGTGGAGAGCAAATAAGGCAGAATGCATTTGCCGAAATGCAATCTTGGAACCCAGTGGCTGTCGTCTGATGAGTTTATCTTTATGCTATCTTAGCTAGCTGAGCCAAACTGGCTACTCCTGAATCAATCCGATCGTAAATGTCGTCTCTCAACTCTCAACTTGTGTCTTGAGTTGCTAATTTGACAGTAAACAGTGATGGGAGAGGAAGTCTTGGTCTGGACATCGAATTTGGCTGTAAATTACTGTCAGGCCGATAGCCAGTAGGTTCTGAGGTTGTGTCTCATGTGGCCAGATTCTTCTGCAGTCAGCAGATCTCTGTGAGGTGCAGAAGACTCATTCACGTAATGTTGCAACATCAAAAACTCACCCGAGGCAGATCCTTCCACTGAGCTGCACGAGGGCACATCAGAGGCCTTTTATCTTTCGTCTTTGTTCACACTGAGCACTCTGAAAATGTTCTGCATGAACTCTGATGGTTGTCCAGATAATTGCAGAGGCGTATTTTCACAATTCTACTGTAACATAAATGAAGGACAGACTCTCCTCTTAACAACACTACACAAATACTTTTTTCCCGTAATTGTCCTAGTCTGATCAAAGAATTAGACTGACTGTATTCTTTATTTTTATTATTGTCAACAAATGAATGAATCCAACTGACAAGTATCGTCTCTGTATGTTCTGCGTGCCGTCCGGACCTGTTTGAGGCTGGCAGTTGTTGTATGTGGTTGTCTGTGCCTCAGAGCTCCATTATTGTTAGAAAACTAGTAAAAACACATCAGCAAGCCACACTCTGCCCTGGATGACGTGCTACTCTACTACCACAAACACACACTGTAGTTTCGTTTTTATGTCTTTCCACATGCATGCATGATGACTGACAAGAGCACCAAATGTGTATTAATCCTCCGCTGAAAATAGTCCCCAACAAATGCACTATTTAGTTCTGTTTGCTAAAAACTACAAAGCCCAGCTGTTTTAGGGAACGATGTGGCCTTCAGTAGGAACACGTTGGGCTTTGGGCTGAGTGCCACCGACAGGCTCAGTTGGATATTGTTGGTTTTGTTCTTTTCATTTGTTGACAGTAAAAATTTAATATATTTGTCCTTTCAAAACCAGGAACCTTACGAATTTTCCCAGGTTTTGATTCCCTTTTTTTCACTGATTTTAAAACTTTAGCCCCAGTTAAATAAAGCTAGACGTTGTTACACTAATCAAACAGGATCAAGTACTATTTTCATACACTAAGCACTGAATTAAAGGGGCACTCCAGTAATTTATTGTTGCACTTCATAAAGTTATGAAAGAAATATTTTTAAAAATAATGGTCAAAGTTAGTGCAGTGGAGGCAGAGATGTCTTAAAGTCTCTAGTATGGGTGAAGCTCCAAAAACAAAGGATCCTACAATTCCCATAATGCAGCTCAGTAGCATCATTCAGTCGCCACATTCTCTGTTTGTTATGCATGAATGTTTTCTGTTAAATATTTTACGTCTCAACCATAGACTGTACAGAAAGACAGACCACATGACAGCTACTTAAAAGTGAAGCCTAAACATTTTGAGCGCCCTCTGGTGGCTGGCTGCAGAAGCGATTATAAACCCGCCCCCTCCGTGTTAGTGGCTGGTAGTACACGTACAAGTACACGTCAAATACATTTTTCCCAAAGATGGTTTTGGTCATTTTTGGTACTTCTTATCACAGTATAAGATTTATTTGGTTATTTGATGCTATAAAACGGGCATTAGACGACATGATTGACACCTGTGATTAACTCTCAATTGGTATGGCGGCATTATGGGCGTGACCTCAATACTGAGACTCCCACAGCCACTACTGGCGCACTCTGGCTCCAAATGGCCAAGATGGCAGCTTCCATATCTGGGAAATTTTGGCTTCATTGTCGTCCATCTTTACATACAGTCTATGGTCTCAAACCTTGTGAACATCATCATGTAGGAAATTACAGTATCATTTTTTTTAACTCACTGTGAAGAGTAAGCTTACCTTCATGTGTAACATTGATGTAGTGTCCCGTTAAGGCCTACGTCTTTCCCCTCAGTAAGTTTAAAAATCCCCAAATGACCAAAAGCGCAGTGTAACTGAGCTGAGACCTGCAGAACCACTATAATCAACAATTAAACTCTCTCAGTGGCACATGAAATGTTTATACCCCCTCTTTTTTTTCTTTATCTGCGTTGTTAGTTGTAATTTAAGTGGTTGCTGTTGCAGCGTGTGTATTTATACTCCTCTAGCTGGTTGTTCTCTAAGGAGATTCTGATGTAAATGTACTTTTCTGTAGATGGCTTCATGTATAAAGAGTAGAAAATGGTTCATTTACTATTATGACTGTAATTTATATGAACAAAGATTCAACAAAATATTATTACATTCCATAACGTTTCAGTTTGATTGATTTCTAATAGCACAATAAATACTGTAATACACTGGATGTTTACCGGACCTCTGCACACTACTGTAAATGTTTAACCATTGAAATAAATACAGATACTTCCATTTCATGTTGTGTTGAATAAATGATTCTTAAGAGGTTTTAAACAGTTTATTCGGAAAAAGTCAAACATTATGTATTTTATGGTAAAGCTTAATATGTACAGTTTCTTCAGAACTATTTGCATCTGTAACCTTCGCAGCTCTACAAACTCTACATCTAACATTCCCTCTGCTGTGTTTGGGACAAAATCACCCAAATATGTCGAATAGGGCAAGAATGTTTCAGAACCTCCTCACTGCTGAGGCACAATTAAGACATAAAAGTAATATGTACATCCTATCTACATGTTATTACAGTGAAGCATTCAGATGAGTCAGCTGCGTCTGTTGATGTGACATTGGTTGGCTGGTATCATGGGTTCCTGGGACTCCTTTCTGCTCCTCTGCAGCTTCGGCATGAGTGGAGGTGCAGTAGGACTCACAGTACCGTGGCTGTTTCTGTCCGGCTGCAGGTCAAACACAAAATCTGGTTGATGCAAAGTCGCTTCACATTTAAAGTATTTAATATCACCTTAAATATATATTGCAAACACAACACTATGACTAACTTTAAAGGGCCACGAAGTTAGAAGTGCTTTTATCGTGTTTAATATAACTATTACTTTGTATCTGCAATAAAAACACAAGGATTTTCAAAATAATCTGTGCTTCCAGCTGCATCTCCAGAGAAACCACCATGGCACAAAATTGCCAAAAGAAACAAACCAGAGTACTTTTGATCTCAAACAAGTTTGTACAAGTTGATTGTGGCTGCTCAGGAGGGAGGAAAGTTACCTGCACAACTGTTAAACACTGCAGCACGCATTAGAAAATCTACAGAGATGCTAAGATTTGTAGTGAATGGGCCTAAACATGGTTCTTAGTCTTACTCCTAAAGGCAGATTGAGTAGGATTTATCCATAGTGGTTTGTAAACGCATTAAAAGTTGGCTCAGTGACACCAGAATCCTTGTAATTACCCACATCTACTATCACCTTCTCAGTTGGACTGAGTAACTTATTAGAATTGGCACATCCTGCAGATACGAAGCACCAGTAATCATTCTTTTAGCTCAGTTTTGGTCGACACCAACTGCAGAGGGAAATATCTGGCCCTCCAGCTGCTACAGGCTCCACTATGTTAACCAACACTCTCTTAGCTTATGTTCCTACCGCCAGGATATTATTCATAACCATGTAGAGTTCCTTAAAAATATCACGCAGCACAGTCTAACCTGCTGTAACTGAAACATCCAGTTCCGATAATCCTCCAGACAGGTGCAAGAGACCTGCAGGGGCTCCATCAGCTCACCTGAAACACAACAGTAATTATATGCAATGACTGTATTCCTTTGTTTTTCTGCGACATTAGTTAAAAAACGACTGCTGTCACGTGTTTTCTCAGTGTACCTATCAGCTCAAACTCCAGGCGTCCAGGCAGCGCTGACCTCTCCACTGCTTTGATGCTGTGTCGGGGCAGCCGGCCCTGTTAGAGGAAAACAGAAGGGAAACAAAAGTTGTGCTGGAGTTTTCACTCTCATACGAATGTATCATGACTGTACAAGAACAAACTCATTTTAACTGCTGACTGAAATGCACTGAGCGATGTTGTAGGCAGCAGGTGTGAGTTACAAAATGTTCCACCCATGCTATCCGTCATGTGTCAAAGAACAGGCGCTGTGTAAAGATTACCGGGACGAGCAGTTATGCCACAGTGGCTGAGGTGGTATTATTATGGATTTTTCCCATAGAGTCATTTTACACTACCTCATATCTTATATTCAGACGCTTGTTGTCGACTGACAGCAGCAGGACGTCTTGAGGGAACAGAACCATCAGTCTTTCCTGCAGTCCCTGAAACAACAAAGCAAACAATGTCACAGTTACTGTTGTGTTATTAGCCATCTAATACCACTGACACAATACTGTGACACTTGGAATAATGTTCAACATAATATAATAAGGGCACCTATGATATTTACCTTATTCTAATATGCAACAGGTAGCATTTTTGTCTTATTTTTGAAATTTTGTCCATCATTCCTATTAGTAATAATACTCATTGTACTAGTTCTACTTCTTTAATACAGACAAAATATTCAACTTGACAATAAAGCCTCACAAAAAAATCTATATAAAAATAACAAATAAAAAGAGGCGGACTAACACAAAAGGATCCATTCAGAGATTTTAATAAATATTTAGTATGATAGAATAGAAACTAAACAGTAAATGACAGGGAGAATGTAGTTAAATTGTCCCACTTTTTTAATTTAATTATGTGCTAGTTTGTTGGCTTTACAATGTATTTAGTGTTTTAGAAAATATATTTTACCCAACAAAATATCTGTATTTATTATCTGGGGGCAGTTCTCATCCAAGGATATACATTTAAAATAAGTTTTGAGTGGCCTCATCCAATTTTAGATATTGGTCCAAAAACTAGCAACATAAGGACAACAGAAAAAGTAATTACACTTCTTCCTCATTTAAGAACCTTCATTATAGTGTATAGAGTGTTCAATGTTAAACATGTTTTTTTTTTAGTAGCAGTAAGTAAGTAGCAGTCATTTTCTCATACTGCTGGACCAATAACCCCTTAGATTTGTTGTGCAGTGATTTATTACCGCCGCCAAGGAGGTCATGTTTTCGCTGGCTTTTGTCTGTCTGTCTGTCTGTCTGTCTGTCTCCACAGATTTGGATGAAATTTTCTGACCACGTGTGTATTGGGACAAGGAACAGGTGATCTGGAACAGCATCTGGAATGTATGTTGCAAATTTATATTATTACGTCAGTGACCATATTGCCTTCACTAACTGCCGCCATCTAGTGGATTAAATATTTCAATGCTTGTGTGCTCCCAAACACATGCTTTCAATATAATCCTTCAAGTGTTCAATTTGGCATTGTGTAACTGACCCTATTGCCTTGGCAGAGATCTGCGCTCTCCGAGTGCTTTTCTAGTTAGTTCATAATTTTCCATTCTTATTGTCATCTACTGTAAGTAATACACTTTCAACAGATAAATACTTCATACAACCACACTTCAAAATCTCTCCCTTTAATCATTTGCAGGTTGAGTATTTCTACCTGTCTCTGTGTGTTGATGATATGGATGACAGATATGTATCCCGGCTGACCCATGTGCTGTATCGGCGAGCCCTCCCACTGCCATATGGGAGCTTGTAGTAAGTACTTTTTCAGTTCTTCTCTTTTCCAGGGCTCATCACACGGTAACTAGGGAGGAGACACAGTATATGATCAACATGTTATTTAACCAGGCGGCTTTTTCATGTGGAGTTGTAATCAGATGTACAGCAGTTAGTCATTACCAGATAGGAGAGGGCGCAGTGCGAGGGACTCATGGGCTGAGCCACTGACTTGTATCTCCTGTCTTCTATGTGTTGCATCCATTTCTGTAACTCTGCAGCACTGGAGCATATGAACACCTTGGAGTCCATCATTGGACCTGGATGAAAGACAGAAGACAGAAACATTAATCATGCTTCGCACTGTGCTGCTGTGTCTTAGCTGAACTTGGTTATTTCCACTGACTCACTGCTGATCTCAAACATGTGTGGTGAGTGTGACGTGTCAGGGTCCAGGGACACGGCCTGCAAGGAAAGTCCAGAAAGGGGAAGGATGCCCTGCCAGATAAGAGAACACGAAGCGTAAGAAAGCATCATGTCTGTCATTGTGCTCCAGTAGAGCAGAGGGAATCTGCAGTTCTCTATGTCACTACAATGGGCTGTTTCCATTCAGTTATGAAGCAACTTTGTGGCAAAATCTCTCATAAACGAATTGGAAATTAAGATTTATGTCCATCGACTAATTGAGTGAATAAACGAGGCTTCAGCTAGTTTCATCAGAAGTAGACGTTATAGGCTACACATTGACAAAGACACAAACTGTCTCAAGTGAGCATAGAAATGTTTTATGCAACTGAAGAAGTTTTATCAAACTTTCCATTCAACTTTTCGAATGCAATACTAAGCGCAAACACAGCAAACAACACCTTTGACTTTGCCATTTAATCTGTTGTCAGTAAATTCATATATGGATTCTGTGGCATCTCACAGGGAAGTTACAGCAGTTCAGCAGGTCGTCTTCACCACGTCTAGATGACTAAATGAGTTGAGTTGCTGCCATGTGATTGGATGACTAGATATTTGTGTTAAGGAACAGCTGCAGGGCAGTGAGTGTATTTCTACCCATAAATCCTACAGATTGCTGCTTTAATGTGAGGTTGAATATTAGCTAGGATTTGAAACTTCACTTTAAAGTAATATTCACAAAGAGCACCTCATAAATGAAGTCTTGTCGAGAGTGGTCCAGAGAGAGGATCAACAGGTGGAAAGAGAACAACACCAGGAAGTGTTCACTGGTTTCCTGTTGGGGACAAAACAAAGTGACGAGACAAAAATAGTAGAAACCAGAAAATAAACACAATATGTCCCCTTTAAACTGACATGTCTAGGGTTTGGTGAGGAGCGCTGTTCTCCGTTACTCGTTCAGAATGAGCTCTGTGAGGACGATGTAGTGACGTGTTACCTGTGTGTAGCTGCTGTAGAGAGACACCAGGGAGGAGTGGATGATCTCTCCGTACATGTGGGCAGGCTGGCCCTCCCACTCCCTGATTGGCTGGTGGGAGTAAATCCTGTGGTGCAACTCGTCTCTGCTCCGGCCCCACAGCACCACCTACAGACACCATCAGCCCACATCCACTCATGATTATTTGTAGTATCAAATATGTCGAAGCTTTTCTAGTGGTTTGCCATTTCCCCTCAGCTGTAGATAACCTTGTGTTTTGCTGTAGTTGCTGTTTGTTTTGTTTTTTTTACTTCTCATATCTCTTCCCACATCAGTATTTATATGTGGCCACATGTTTCACAAAGCAATGAGTCACACATTGCACAGCAAATTGGAGGTTGTTTAGCTGTTGCAAGCCTCGAGTCATTGTTGTTTGAGCAAAATGTTGCCCAATCTTGGGAGATTTGGTATCTAAAATTAAAGCAGTGTCAGTGCTGACTGTGTTTTTGTTCCTCTGGGATTCAGATGCTTCAAATCTAGTTCAGTTTTTCACTCAAGTGCAAAAAACTCCAACTTGTTTGTGTGGCAGGACTGTGTTTCCTGTAAAGTTTGAATCACACCAAACGGGGAATGCAGAATCTCTCACTTTTGTCATGGAAATTCCTACAGTGTGTAAACAGTGTGCGTCTGGCCTCAACACAAATAACAGCACCGAGTGGAAACTGTTGATGTTCATGTGAGGCACCTCTCACCACAGGCGGTGAAAGAAGTTTTTAGGTCTTTGACTTGAGTAAAAGTAGCAGAACCGCAGTGTAGAAATACTCATAATCTTACCTTTTTGTTAAAATACAAAAGTATTAAGATCCAACTCAATTTTTATTACCAGAAGTAAAATATCCACTGTGTAGAATAATGTATAGTATGTTAATATATTATATTAGTAATACATTCATGCATTCATTGCCTTTAATGTTCTTCTTTGTGCTTCTTTTATACACTGTTGGGTAGATATTCCTGTAATAATACCTGATAATTAGAGTATATTTGAGTCCAGAAAGAAGTGGAGCATGAAGTTGAAATACACAAGTATGCCTACTTGAATACAAGTGCAGTAAATGTACATATTTACATTGCACCACCCTCTGCTTGAGCACTAAAAAGTGTTAAAGTATCACCTCAAGTGAGCCACATGCTGTGTTCTTACTGTGAAAACACTCAGTGAAGTTTCCGCTTGTTTTATCACTGTTCTATACAACACACACACACACACTACACACACAGTGACCTCTTGTTCCAGGTGTCGTATTGAAGGGTAGCGTGGCGGTGGTGGTGGTGGTGGTGGCAGTGGCTGCTGCTCATCTCTGCTGGTCCTCACTGACAGCTGCAGCCGCGTCTCCCCCAGGCTCCACACCCTGAAACAACACGTCAAATCATCAAATGTTCCCACACATCTCATCAGACAGCTCCGTCACGTAGCAGCCGTGAACGCTGAGGGCACTGCGACTCCGTGGTTAGCTTCATGGCCTCATTGTTGCACGGATGTGGGTTAAGTGTCTGGTCCTGTCTGTGCTGTGTGAATGTCAGAGTTCATGTTCTGTTTGGTTCTGTTGCAGATCAGAGGCACGTGAGTCAGGCAGACGAGAGACTCCAGACTGTCCGTGATTGCAGGCTCCTGTTTGTGTGTGTTTCTTAACGCTGCATGCTTAGACTGGCTGCAGCCCTGGTGAGTCTTTTGTAATGTTTGTCTGTAATGTAATTTTATGTTTTCATGTTATAACTGCTTGGGCTGATTGTCTGCTTAACATTAACCCGTAACTTCACAGTTCTTAGTTTTTAACTGTTGTAATTACAACACTTTTCCAAGCGCCCATGAGTGTCATGAATATTTAAAAAAAACATATGGGTTTCCACCTGCTATACATATTGAACTATTAGCATTTTTACAACCTCTACTTAAAGCTTCTTCTCTCCTGACCTCTCCTCTCTGCTCTGTGTAAACAGCCTCCAATTCTGTCTGATTTCCAGTGAATATTTGCCGCATGACCATTAGTCTCAGTAAAATGAATCATGGCGCTTCATAGTGTTGCTGATGAGTGCAGAAAAATCACAATTTTAAGCTTTCTCTTGGTAACTTTGCCAAACAGAAACTTTTGTAATGGATGAACTGCTCAAGCACTACCGGAAAGCTCAAATTTCAACAATAATCTCTGTTTTTACAGTTTCTTTACAAGATAAATTATGTCTTTATGACAATCTTCTAAATAAAAAGTTCAGGGTTCAGAGGAAAATGAATCTCCTGGCTAAACTAACTAAATAAAACATTTTTAAAAAGAAAAATAATAATTGAATATTGAGGAGCAAGACAGCATATCACAGTTTAGATGACGGGTCTCGACCCCCCTGCAGCCCAGCAGCAGCCAGACATAATCAGATTAGAGAAGTCGGAGCAGAGACAGACCCACCTGCCGACCCCACACTGCCCTGTTTTGAAGCTCATGTCCAATTTACTGATTCTAAGCAGGTTTTGAATGTGTGAAGTAGTTGGAGGAAAAAATATTATAGTCTAAACAATAATTTTCCAAAAAATGGCTGTGTGATGTTGATGTAAACTTTTGTCCCACAATGCAATGCACAAAGAAAGCAGATGAGCTACCCACAGTAGATGGAAGATAGATCTTCATATCAAAAATCTGAACAGAAAAGACAATAAGATCCCACCACTGCCATATTCTTTAAGATTCTTTAATATTTTCGAATTATAAAGCTGTCCACACTAACTAATTGCCTAAATTAAGAGTGACATGGTGATACTGCTCAGGAACTCTGGCTTCTTATAGAACTGGAAATGGACAGCGGTCATTTTAATGCCAAGTTAAGGCTGATTTTCATGACAAAATGTTTATGAAAAAAAAAACATCACATGAAAAAAATGATGAGAGACAAACATTAAAGTTGTTGATAATGGTTGCAAGGCAAGTTCAAGAAGCGATAATTCTTTAGAAATACATTTCTCTTTGTAATCATGATGAATTCACTGTTTGAACGCTGTGGCTTGATGCAGATATTGCATAACTTCACAAGGAATTCATTTATTTTAATCCCAAACATTCCAAATCAAGATAGCAATCAGTATTTATTAGTAAATAGTAATGACAACTGCAGAATTTTGCACACAGCTATGGATTCCTCATGTGAGTGGTGGAAGTATCTAAGTGCTGTACATTAAATGGTTAATTACTGTATCTATATTTAAGGACACTTTTGAGTTTTTGAGTAAGTAAGTGATGTGAGAACTTTTTGTGTAGTAAAGTACCAACACGAGAGGGTTAAGTATTAATTATTAGCAGCCACACATAAGGACTGGTAGCTACTGTTGTGATTAGCCGTGGCTAATCCCCCGGCCTCAGAAGGAGCGGGGATTTGTCCCGCCCTCCACGCTGCAGCCATTGTCTTACAGTAATCTGCTAATCACATCAGCGCAGCATCACCGAGCTCCCAAGTTCATGTTGAGTAAATAGGAGCCAATTAGTTCTGCTGCCTGGTCGTTCTGCTGGGTGCTGATGAGTGGAAACCATATGGATGTAACGTGTTGCTCTGCAGGTGTTTGTGTCACCGCGTTACCTGGAAGTTTTCTGCCAGAGCACATCCTGTTCCTCTGTGAAAACAAGCATGTAGTGTGTACATCCTGGAAATGGTCTCGGCTTTGAAAAAGGGTCACACGGGAGACTAACTCCTCTCGAGTTTTACATGTTCAGCTCCAAAATGTGACGCATGGCATGCCAAAGAAAACCACAGAGGTTGAAAGAGAAGCTGCTAAAGTGCTTTTTTTTTCTCTTCACAGAATGTCACCGCTTCCTCCTCCAGAACTGAAACCACATTTAAACCAACATAAAAGCACTTAATCAGTGAAGATAAGCCAACTAAAGATGGCTAAATTCACATTTTGGAAGAAGTAATGCCGCTAATGTTTAGTTCCAAGTCATAATCGCCCAGCAGCTTTCTAATTTTGAGCAGCTTTAAATGAAAGATTTATATTTGTGTCTTACCCTAAATTGTCTCCGGAGAGTTCCAGGAGCTCGATCTCATCCGGGCCCACCTCATCCACTCCAGTATGCCTCTGGGTCACACTGCAGCATCCCATGATGGACGAGGAGTCTGTCCCTCTCAGCTTCTAGTCCACACACTGAGCACCATCTGCCCAGACAATCATCCCCACTGTGTGTGTGTGTGTGTGTGTTTAACCAAAGAGATAACAGAAAAAAAACGGGGGCTGGTTGGGTCCAAAAGAGGATATTGTGTGCAGGAGAAGAGGGAGGGAGGGGTGGTGCTGCTAAGCTCTAGTTCCCCCTTTCTGCCAGCGTGTAGTTTATATTTCCATAGAGCCACGACGATGACGAGAGGTGTTAAAGCTTTTGAAGAGGAATTGAGATAAAAGTGGCGAGAAGTTTTTGCCGAGTCGCAGCGTAGTAGTTGTTGCTCCTTCCTTCCTGTCAGTTGGCTGTCTGCAGAGAACTGAGCTGCTTCCTCAGTTTGTTTTTTTTTAGTCTGAACTCACAGTGGGAACCGGCTGACGCTTCACCATGACAAATAAAAACGGGTTATTGTCATTCGGCTGCTACCTCCTCATGCTGATGAGTGAGGCTCTCCTTGTTTGGAAGCATGTGGATGAAGCAAGCATCCTGTTGGGAAAGATGGGACCATGTCTGCCTGTGTTCACACGCAGAGAGGCTGAATATGGATAGGCAAGTGAGATAATTATGAGTTAGGAAACAAAGAGGTAAAGGGCTGCAGTCAAAACAACAAGCCACAACAACTGCAGAGCGCAGCCACGTGTCGATCTTCCTGGTTAGAGTTACAGTGAGATGGTGGGAGGGTGTGTACACAATCATGTCTGAGTGTTTCTGAAGTGATGCAACTGAACGCAAGATGGATAAAGAAGAAAAACTTCATCAAAAGCAACATATTCCTTACAAAGCAATAATGAAATGAGCCGTTATCATTAGTGATAATAAATAATTTATTGCCACCTTTATTTTGGAAAGTAAAACAGCACCAGGTGTTCAAAACTTTTTTTTTTTAGCACAGCTCTTTAGATCCCAGCTGTTTGAGTGATGCATCACAGTTCCTCTTTTGTCTCTCTGAGCTCTTCTTCACCCTTCAAAGCAGGTCCAGCACCATGCAGGAGCGATGTCGTCTCTTCTGGAGATCCGCAGACGGAGATCACTGATGACGACACCGACATGATGATCTTTGTCTTCCGCAGCTTCCCGTCATCTGCAGCTTTCAAATGATGTTGCAAAGTGCATTTGCTGGGCTTGAGTTCGACCCGAGGCCTGGGGTGCTTGTTCCTACCAGGCTGCATGCTGCTGTGTAAATCTGAAGGTCCCGGCACTGACGGAGAGCTCTGATGAGGAGGTGAGGTGGAGGTGGCGGGACGCTTTCCTTCACTGCTTGCTGAGACGTCTGCAGGGGATGACGTCCCCGACTTACATCTTCTAGGTTCAGTCTTTTTGGCGCTCTTCTGGTTGAATTCACAGTTTGTGTTGCTCTTGCTGCAGGCCAGCTCTGAGTCCGGAGGATAAACTCCACTGTACAGCAGCACAAAGTCCCTCTGACTGGCCAGAGGAAGGATCCTCTGCCGGAGACGACACTTGTTGAAGATCTCCAGAGTTAAATCTGGAGCATGAAGGAGTGACAGCAGAAACAAACACACATCAGCCTGCAGAGTAAGCTACTTACTGATTAACATATGATACATTTATATTATGGGGGTACATTTTTTTTTCTTGACATACTATAAAATGTTGCACGTAACTTATTATTACCATGATCAACATGCTGTTCTATGTCGTTTTTAGACATTATTGGACTGAGTACAGTTTGACGTCTTTTGACATTTTACAGTAGTTCACAGTATAGTATAGTATAGTATACAGTACGATAGTACTGTGGCATTTTTCCCCCACATTTTCCACATGCTACAATATGTTGGTATTTTTATGTTTAGTATGCTAGTAGCATCATCAATCTATTCCAAACCGTTTGCATTTTACATCCTATAATATGGTGTTTTTTTGTCATTTTTGGACATATTGTGCTGTAATAAGTATCAACAGACTATAATAAGACCATTAGTAGCATTAGTAGTTGTTGTTAACTAGCAACTGGATCGCCTAACAGTGAAGATGAAACCACGATCGTCCAGTGTGTAGGATATAGTGGCATCTAGTGGTGAGGCTGCAGATTGCAACCAACTGAATGCCTCTCACTTCACCTCTCCTTTTCCAAATGTGAAGTAGAACCTACGGTGGCATTTAGCTAACATAAAGGTGCAATAGGCTTTAGAGTCAGTTTATCTATAGAAACATAGCGGTGCATGATCAGATCATTCTAAACTACAGAAAACACACCAATTCTTAGTTTCAGTTGATTATACACTAAAGTAAACATTATTATTAATATTATAACAGCTCCAAATACGTTCATCACACTGGACCTTTACATTACCTCGGCAAACATCTACTGAATCTGCAATACGTTGAGCTCACCCAGTGTCTCCACAACAGTGCTGGGTATCACCTCCTTCAGAACTTCACAGTTGGTATGGAGAGCTGGATTACAGTTCATCTCCAACAACCACACCTATTATGAACACATGAAGACACAATTAATTCAACATGTTGAAAATGGCTATAGTATTGTATGTCCAAAAATATTTTAAATACAGTTTTAATGCAGTTTGTCCAAAAGTGCCTAAAATGATTTGGAATACTACTATGGTGAGAATAGTATTTTGCCCAAAACTATGAAAATAAACACCATATTATAAGATGTAAAAAAAAAAAAACATACCAAAATCAAATAATACCTAAAAATGCTTTAGAATAGTACGTTGATCATGGTAATAGCAGCCTAGTATGTCCAAATTTGTTTTTAAAAGTCATTGTATTGTAGTGTGTCCAGGTAATTAACACACATGTTGAACACTGATTGAAGATAGTCTCACCCACCTTGAAGTCCTCGTCAACCATGAAGTCGCAGCCAATCAAGTCAAAGAAGCCCAGTCGGCAGTTCAGTTTGGATTTAACTGCTAAGAAACACTGTGTGAGGATCTGCTGCATGCGCGTCTGATGCATGGAAAGACAAAACAACCATTCAGTCAAATTAGAGTGACATAACACAAAACACTTCCTCCAGCTGAGAAGGTCTGGTTGCAGGTCCTCCATGTTTTGGCTTTCTTCTTTTGTCTGCTCTTTTCAAATGATTTGATCATTTCTTTACTTGAAATGGCTCTGTGCTGCCACATGGGGGCAGCAGAACAGAGTGTAAACACAACATTGACTGCCTGTCTGTGGATGAAATACTGATTAGTACGGCTTAGGTTCATTGTATCTCATTAACCATAGGAAAGAAAAGATATATATATAATATTCATATTATATTTTATAGCAGTTTTTATGGGGATATTTTTTGTCCTCAAATGTCTTTTTTCTTTCCTTGTTTTTTTGTTTTAGATCTGACAGCGTCCAAAAAAAACTGAAGAAAAATCTATGTTTTTGCTAATCATGGACATTTCCCAGAATGTGAAAATAATTAAAATTCCCACTAACATTTAGTATACAGAAATAATGCAACTAATATGTCTTTTATCCATAACATTTGGGACATTTTCAGACAAATTTAAAGCTGCTGAAGCGGAGATAGTCTTACTTTTAGCACCTTGTATGATCTAAACTCTAAAAACACTGGATCCCACATCCCATAATGCCCCTCCTATGACTATCAAACTGGCCTTGACATGACAATTCAGTTTAGTGTCCCTTTAATTTATGTATTATCAATAAACTTAAAGCTGCAATGTGTAGAATGTATATTATACATTCTACACATTGCAGCTTTAAGTTTAATGGTGGTATCATCACATATTATGTGATGATACCATCTTTCAAATATCTCTATGTCTAATACGTTTTTTTATTTCTACAGAGTGGATTTAATACCAGATTAGATTATCTCTCTATGTACAATAAAAGTCATTAGTTGGACATGTACTGTATACAGTATACTCTATATATTTATGATGCTATATCAGTTTTCTGTTAAAAATAACTGCCACATTGTGGTTTGTTGTATATGCCTCAGTGTGTGTCACTGTCAGAGTTTGAGGTTTCATTCAAACAGGTGCAACCTAAAAAAGACTCAACTCTGCACATTGTACCATGTGTTGTACTGTGGATAAAACTAAAGTAATATAGCATAATAACGTGATGTATCCTGAGACAGGAATGAGATCATCCAAGCCTAACTGCAATCTCAATTAGCTGCAAGCGCCAACAACCATCATTGCAATAGTAATTGGTCCCTGAGAGCTACAACACAGCAGCACTCACTGCAAAGGTGCCCAGCACCCAGTCCCTGGGCAGGTCCTTGGCAACCCGAAACCTGTCGTTGACGTAGGTGTTGAAGCTCTCCATGGACCACACAGTGTCCTCCTTGAGCTGGCTGTACAGAGGGTTCTTCTTCTGCATGCACTGTAGACGGACAGCAGGGGGACCAGAGACACGTGAAGCAGTCAGCAGAAATGATGGGACAAGTAATGCAAAAAAGCACGGGGTGAAAATATCAAATATCTGTCCAGAATCATGAATGGTTTTGTCCTTTTTTAATTTGTGCTAAATGGGAGTTTACATGAGTGGCATTAGGTCATAACTCACAGATGCTTTATTCTAGTCATTTTATTTTTAATTACATTGTCAATCAATTTCCCCCTTTAACTCGACCTGCAAGCAGGTATCAACGGGGTCCAAGCCTCCCACGCAAATCAGAACTCGCGACTTAAGGAGGTCATGCATGTCGGGCCCTTACGACACAGATTGGGAGTGATTTCTTGTTAATTAGTGTCATTATTGCCCATAGATGCACCACTTCCTGTTTTTCCTGCAGTCGACAGGAAGTAATTCCATTGTAACTCATGAAGAAGTCATACATTTTTTAAATGCCCTGAAATTCTCAAAACTTTCTTATTATACTCTGTTAATACATGTAGTAATGTAGTTTGTGCAGAAATGCCAGAAAAACGCCATTTTATGGGATAGCAAATCTAGGAAAAAGTCAATTAAAAAGCCATGCAATGCGTACAATGGCCCAATTATAGTCTGTTGATACTTATTAGAGCGTATTATGGCCAAAAATGACAGAAAAACACCATATTATGACATGTCCAAAATTTGAAAAAACTATAGAATGTCGTTTTTTTTTCCGAAAATGGTCAAAAATTTTAAATAAGGACCAAATTTGCAGGATAGCTTCATTATAGTCTTTGACACGTGTCAAGGCAAAACCTTTTCAAAGAAAGACAGAAATACACCATATTATGACATGTCAAATATCTGAAAAAAGTCATACTATAATATGTCGTTTTTTTGTCAAAATGCCTAAAAATGCTTAAAATGGACCAATTATAGTCTGTTGATACTTATTAGAGCGTAATATGGCCAGAAATGACAGAAAAACACCATGTTGTGAAATGGCCAAATTTGAAAAAAGTCATACTATAGCATGTCAGGGTTTTTAGGATAGCTTTATTAGAGTCTGTTGATGCGTGTCAGGGTGAAACTTTTTGACAGAAAAACACCATATTATGAGGTGTTTTTGTGAGAGTGATCAAACTTT
>CAFUXE010001538.1:407592-421491 GCA_903364295.1 Serranus cabrilla | reverse complement strand
TGTTTTTCTGTCAATTCTGGATAGATTATGCTCTAATATGTATCAACACACTGGAATTGGGACATTTTAAGCATTTTTGGGCGTTTTAAGGAATTTCAAAGTTTGACCACTTTTGACAAAGCATGTCATAATATGGTGTTTTTCTGTCCTTTTTCAAAAAGTTTCACCCTGATACGCATCAACAGACTCTAATTAAGCTATCCTGCAAATTTGGTGCATTTTTAATAAAGTTGGAAATTTTCGGGAAAAAAAAAAACGACATGCTATAATATGACATTTTGAAAATTTGGCCATTTCGCAACATGGTGTTTTTCTGTTGATATTGGAAACACTATACTACAACATGTATCAACAGAGTATAATAAGACCATTTTAAGCATTTTCAAGCATTTTAAAATGTTGCCATTTTTGACAAAAATCTACATGCTATAGTATTACATTTTGTTCTCCCCCCAAATTTTGGAAAGCTCATAATTGGAGTTTTTCTGTTGTTATTGGAAAAACTATACTACTACATGTATCAACAGAGTACAATAAAACCATTTATACTTTTTTAAGCTTAAAAAAATGCTTAAAATGGTCTTATTATACTCTGTTGATATATGGAGTAGTTTAGTTTTTCCAATAGCAGCAGAAAAACTCCAATTATGAGCTTTCCAAAATTTGGGGGGAGAACAAAAAGTCATACTATAGCATGTCGATTTTTGTCAAAAATGGTAACATTTTAAAATGCTTAAAATGGTCTTATACTCTTTTGATACATGTAGTAGTATACTTTTTACAAATGAGATATTATCTAATGCTCATTGTTAATTTGGGGTTATCTACAGATGAAAGAGAAAAAGTGTAGTAAAATAAAAACCAAAATTATTATCACTATTATTATTATTTCCAATAGTATGAAAGAAGACATGTTATGTAAACAAAATTATTCGAAAAAAAGTAAATGAAAAAGTCTCAAACCTCCTACTTCAAAGAATGACAATCTATCTGCAATCTATGTTCTGTACAAAAAAGTAAACTGTATTTAAAAACAATGTTTATTCATCAGAACAGGACTGCAACACACATTATAACACTCACATGACAAATCAGTGCAGTGCAGTGACATTGATCTATTTTATGATATCATATTCACATAAAAAAGTTTTCAACTATAAATGCATGCAATGGCTTTTAGTTCATTTTGATAGTTTCATAATTCCACATAAAATACAAATGCTCATTTGTACGAGAAATAGAACATCCATTGCACATAAAAAGACAAAGAGTTCACTTCAGTAAAACAAAAAAAAAAAAGCACAAATTAGAAACAAGCTTTGGTCATGCTCTGTCACATTATTTGGGATTAACAAGGCATTTCTGCATGAAGTGGCTCATCAGGGTGTATACATGACGGGTGGCTGCTCCTGAGAGAGAGTGGTCCTTGTCAGTGTACCACTGAAAACAACAGCAAAATCACATTAGTGCACAAACTCTAACCATGTATCTGATTATAAAGCATTTTAAATCATAAAGGGTGTATTTTAGGCTGTACATAGGAGCACAGGGCATTCTTTTTTCCATGTGAAACTTTCATTAAATCCACACCATCGAGCCCCATGTTCATCCCACTTCCCTGAGCCAATATTTACCATCGTCTCAAAGTCCACTTGCTCGTTCACCAGAGCTTGGGAGATCTGTGCTGCCTGCTGGAAATGGACATTGTCTACAGGAAAGACAGTGTGTTCACTACGTGACTTAACATCAAAGCTCAAGGCATGTAGAGTCCATTTGTGCAAAGCTTTAGTGTGTTACCTGGTACACTGCTGAGAAATCAAGCTAGCGCATGCTCGGAAATGGTAAATAAGATTATGTGGATGAAACGTACCATCTGCTGTTCCATGAACCAACAGGTAGTCCACTGTTTTGAAGTTCTTTGCTCTGGCCGTCACTGAGGAATTCTGTAAAATAAAATAGAAATGTTACTGTTAAAAACGTACCATACGTATGACATCTGAATTGTGCTGTAGTTGGAAAGGATCGCCGTGAAAGAGTCGGGTTGTAATATTTACTTTGTAGGAGTCTGAATTCTCTGTGGGCGATCCCATGTAGCGTTCAGTGTACACTGCATCTGCAAAAGAAAACAGTAGCACAACTGTACAGTACATACTATACAAAATACACAGAGAGACTGAAAAGTTGCATTTACATGTCATTTTTTATTTTAAAACTCTAGGTGCTATTTAAATACTTCTTAATCCATGGATACACAGCTGCCCGTCATGTTGGCTGTGAGTGCAATCCAACATTTCAGTCATTTACACCTCTGTCAAGTTGGCAGAGTGTGCAAATTAATTAGCTGTTGTTTAGTCTTGCCTTGATCTCATGTGCATGACCTTGTTGTCTAGCTGACTACGTATATAGTCGCTTTTAGCGCTGGAGCGATGCTGGAATGTCCACCTGGCTATTCCGAGCTCCACAGTACGAGAAAAACAGTGTCAAAGAGCGTTTTTGTACATTAAAGCAGGTTAATGGGGTGATTTTAATCTGCCTTTTTGCATTTGTTCTGTCACTGTAAAGCACTTTGAATTGCCTTGTGTATGAATTGTGCTCTATAAATAAACTTGCCTTGCCTTAAAACAGGAACAGGATTTAACACATCATAATCTGTGGCCTTATTTTTTGTGACTGCAGGGGGAGCCCTGCAAATTATTATAAACTGCCTTAAGTGATGTCACATGAGTCACTGTAAGGACAAGAAATTTGAGCAGGGGAATAAAATTAGAAAAAGGTAGCTCATGTTTGCCGCCCCCTCGTCATCTCTACTTCAGTCAAGTGGCTTCAAGCTTCACGCCCGAGCAAATCACACCCGAATCTCCGACTGAACTGCCGTTGGTCCGGTGCAGTTGTCAGTATTGTGGGCGCCAGGTCAAAAATGCATGACATGAAAAAAGCTGATGTGCCTGGTGTTAATGCATTGACTTTAATCCTGTTTTTAAAATGTGTCTGTGATGAGTCTGATGATGATATAAATGTCAGAACAGACTGTAGAAATATGAACCATAGATGAATGCACACTGACCATAATATTCCCACTTGGCCACTGGGGCAACTGCTATTCCACACTTGAAGAGTCCAGTCCCGGCACCCAAGGCCATTGAGGTGACGTAGCCACCATAAGACTGAAGGTCAGAATTAGGACACATTTAGTGAGTGCTAAAACATTTTATAACAACATGAGTATGACAGAAGTAGAGAGAGCAACTCACCCAGCCCCACATCGCTATCCTGTCTTTGTCAATAAAACCCATGTCGATAAATTTCCTGCAACACACAGATCATTTATAATTATACATCGACTGAACACAACTTTTTCTTTTTCCATAAATTCTCTATGAATATTATGACATAAGTTTGCTTAACATACAGAGGAGTACGCAGCCCGTGTGATATATCATGAAGACATGAACGCTCAGTCACACTTTACCTCACAGCTGTTATCTGATCCTCCACTTCGAACGTCCCAAGGCGCTTGTAGATGGCGTGCATTATTTCATCACCTTGGTAACCGCTTCCCCTTCCGTCAAAGCTGGCGACGATGATCCCGAGTGAACTGGAGAGATATGTGCCCCAGTTCAGCCTGAAACGCAGGTCCACCTCCTGACTAGAGGGGCCACCATACCTGCACAGGTCACAGATCATGAAATGTTAGCAAATATGAACTGGATTATTATTTGGATGTTGAGGAGTGATGTTTACTTACACATAAATTAGAAGAGGATATTTTTTAGACTTCTTGAAATTTGGTGGTAACATCATTTGATACCAAAGATCTGTTGACAAAAAGTCATGACTGATTAAAAAAACATGTATTTTCTTTTTCTTTTTATATAAGGAAACTTTTTCTGTCTGTTGAAAAATCATATCAGACACAATATTGTACGCAAGAGTAGTATCTGATATGTCTTCATACAAACAGGGATCTTTAATGACTCACCATGTCCTGCAACCCTTAAGGTGCCGTGCTGCATTGTTGGCATTTGGAATTGCGACAGTATATTTTCCAGTTCCTTGTTCTCTTCGAGAACGGAGAGCTCTGGAAAAAAAGGAAAAATGACTGATGTGTCATCTCAACTTAACCATTGTTATGTGATGTGTTCAAGTGTACATTATGTTGTGTAACTTAACAATGTCACGTTTTATTTTTACCCAAACCATCATCTTTTACTAACCCGAGTACTTCCTTTTCACAATATTAAACGTCAAAGGTCATACAAAGGCCAAGCCCTGTCCTGTACTGTTAACTAAGAAAAATAATTTATGTATCCGGCACTTGATTCAGAACCACTCCAACATTTAATGTGTGCTTCCTTGGCCCATGCAACATCCTTCCACAAAGTTTCATGAAAATCAGCAAGTATTTTTTCTGTAATTCTGCTGACCAACAGAACTGAAAATGTCTGAAAACGATACAATAGCATTATTCAACAGTGTGCCTGGAGTTAGTACGTATACAGACCTACACCTGCACCTGAGCCCCTGTTGTCCACGAGTGTGTAGAGGGGCAACCCAGGTCCTGTTGAAGACAAAAATAGAAAATGCATCAAGTCTTCTGTGTGACTTAAGGAGTCTCTGCTCACAGATGCTGCCCACAGAAAACCAGCAACACATCGACCGTGAATGAGTTATTGCTTAAGAGGAATCGTGGGTAACTGACCGAAGCAGTTCATTCGGTAGTAAGAGGCGTCAGAGCTGAAGTAAGCACCGTTGTGCTGACACCTGTCCTTCCGCAGGCCGCAGGTGAGACACTGAGGGGCAGAGTGGCTGCTTCCAATCATAATCCTAATAGACAAACAGCTCACGTCACTTATGTCATTCAGTTGTAACATTTTGCTCTCTCTTGTTTATTGTCTTATAGGATCCGCTAATAATATCTACCAGTCCAAGAATAAATCCTACAAATAAGAAGAACTCCTTACTTGTAGAGATCGGTCTTTATGGGTTTTCCTTGGTACTCATTGCTCATAAAATATCTGTAGAAAAGAGTTTCATACAAGTCAGATTTACATCTATTTACTTTCTAATGTTCTTTAATGCTTCTGTAGTTTTCCCAAAAACCATCACTCACATGGCATCTTTTGTTAATTTGCTTATGTAGATGACTTCCCACTTCCCAGAGGTAATAGGTGTTGCCTTGCCCTGCACGAAAGGAGTGAACACAACACTCAGCACCACAGACATAATGAGTGCCACTGTGCAGTATCTTTTGCAGGATAAAAGTGAAATATACTTACATCTTTCACATAATGAATGTGTTTGTAGCCCTGAGTGTCACTCATCACTTTGTAGAAAGTGACGTTATCATCAGCAAAGAAAAGAGGTAAGGGCACGTACTGAAAAAAAGGTGTTTTTTTATAGTCATCGATCAAATCAAACAATGAATTCACAATCAAAGGCGGGAACTTTTTGAACACTTACATGTCCGACCCATCCCGTCTTGCTTCTTTGCTCAAAATTCTACAGAGAGCAGAGATGTTTATTGCAGTTTATTAGCATTTCCTCACACACGCCATAAAGTCAACACACTGGTTGTGATCGAGAGGAGCAGAGAAGTGACAGCTACCTGTTTTTCTTGCCAGCTGCTCCCATCGAAGTCATAGATCTGTACAACCAGGTAATTCTGTTTCCTTGTGACCCACTGCACAGCGACGCGCTCGTCTGTAACCCAGTTCACTGAGCACAACAAGTGATCGCTGAGCAAAGGCAACAGAAAGTGACAGGGTAAGACAGACCATGAGGATCTGTATTTGTTTCTGTTTTCAATGCAGTTTAATTTAAATGATGCTATGAAGTGAAGAATACAAACCCAGAAGCCACAGAAGCCGGGGCGAGCACCTGAGCGCGGCTGGACGGGTTCGTGGTATCAACCACAAACAGCTTCACCTTGGTAAGGGCAGAGCCAGCCTGCAGCAAATACAATCACATGTAACATTATTGATATATAATTTTATGTTGTGAGACAGATAAATGACAGACAACTATACTTAATTGTCTAACACTCACATTTTGTGAGTCAGGATCCCTAACACGGGGGTTAGACTCACAAAATGGGACTGAAAAAAACAACAAGGAATGAAAACCAAGAGAAGCATGACTGCAAATGATGCAAAATCACAGTAGACAATGCTAAATGCAATAGACACAAAGCTGCAAAAATGACAAAAAACAGATGCAAAATAATATATAAAATAGATGGAAACAATTGTGCAAAATGACTACAAAGAGGCGAAAGACAACCAGAAAATGAACACAAAGAGAAAGTTACTAGAAAGAGATGTAAAATGATCGCTGACAGCTACCATGAGACAAAAAATGCCCACATAGAAAATAAAACTAAAAATAGATGTTACAAAGACACACCAAACGACAAAAAAAATTGATGCAATATTAGCAAAAATAGACACAAAACAACTACAAGGACAAACATAGTGACCACACAAAAAAAGATGCAAAAAAAAAAAAATAGAGAAAATAAAAATGCAAAATGACTCTTTGGAGTTTGGATGTCTTGTTGAGAGCTTATGTGTGAAATAAATAAATACTATCAGGACAGAATATTGCATGAAACCCACCTTTGGATAAGGAAGAACCACTGTCTGAGGGTACTGCTCGGCTCCGTACCACGTGTACTCCATTTTATGAACTTCTGTGTCATTAAACTCTGCATAAGCCAAGTATTTCCCAGTGGATGACCACCATACTGCCCCGTTTGATGCAAACACTTCCTCTGAAATTGTGGGGAGAAAAAGAAAGTCAGTACCGGTTTTGCATACAGTGAAACAGATTCACACCTGAGAAAGTGAACGTTACACACCCTCATATACCCAGTCAGGGACTCCATTAAGGATCTCATTCTTCTTCCCATTGTGGGTCACCTGCACGGCTTCAGCAGTGACGTCAGATTTGAAGAACACGTTGTAGTCTGAGACGTAAGCCTGCAAAACAAAATGTAGTTTTGGATTTTAAATGACACATTTACTCACGTAAAAAAAAACACGATGTGTTGCCAGACATACCAAGGCAGCATATTTCAAAGCCAGTGATGTTGAAGCAGCTGTAATATTGCTCGTTTTAACAAAGTGTGAAGACAAACTACATGATAACATGGTGCATACTTACATATTTGTGTTCTGTTGGGGACCAGCTAAAGTACTGCACATCAGTAGGAAGATCTGCAGATGGAACAAATGTTCTGTAAAGAAATAGAAAATAATTGAGGGTGACATGTCTGTTAATGATAAATGATGTACTGCATCACAACATGACGGCAACGTACGAACTCTCCCGCTCAAAGATGGAGTAAGAGGCTGTGTAGGAATGTCTCCATTTCTGTGGATGCAAACAAAAACACTTGATTTCAGGCTTTTTGTTCTCTGATTTTTTACAGTGTGATGATGAAACTTGACGCTGAGCTAAAGAGGGAGGAAGAGTTTCTCACCTTTGTGTAATTGCTCTCGAAAGCAATGTATTTACGATCACCTGACAACAAATAATCCGTGGCATCCACTTGAGCCTACAATGAAAATGGAAATGTAAGTGTAAAATTGCACCATTAACATTGTGTTTATTATCAAAAAATGCTCATATTTGAAAAAAAAAAGGTATATTACAAATGTTGAATTGCTCAAATAGAGTGACTCCTCATTTGTTTCAGCATTGTGGAGGAAAATATTCCCATCTCCTGTTTTATGCAGATACTCTGTGTCTGCAGAAATGAAAGAGAATAAGATTTGTACAAAACATGCAAATTCAAAAATGATCTTGCCTGTAAAGAACCGTCTGTATAACAGGATGATTTGACGGCTGGTGATACCTGAAATCCAATACAAGTTGTAAGATCTCCACCTGATGGTGTCGTTAAAGTAATCGTCGAGGGTGAAAGGTCGCTTGGCATCAGATTCTGAAAGGAAGCACATGCTGCATTAGTGATAAGACATTTATTCTTAACAAAACTATGTTCCACCATAGTTTTTTAAACATATCTATTTCAAGATTTTTTTCACATTTCTTTAAGGCTAAGAACAAATATGTTTTGAATTTGAATTGGCATGCTAATTAACTAGTTATTGGTCAGTATGAGTACTTTAATAAAATAAATGCATGGAAGTATTAATATCAGAATATATTTAAAGTACCAAAAATAAAAGTCCCTTTTCAGAATCATACAATATATATTATATATAATGAGTGATGCATTAATGTATGCACGACTTTTAATGTCGCAGCTGTTAAGTGGAGCTAATGTTAATTGCTTTATACTGCTGCTGTGGAGCTTAACCTAAATAAATAGATCATCATTTCTCTGTTGATTTATATTTTGTATCATTTGAATCTGCAAAAATAACTAGTAGCTGAAGTTTTTAATAAATTAAATGTAGGGACATTAGGGTTGGTAAAAGCCTAAAAAAAAAAGGAAAACAGTCAAATAAATGATGTATTATAGTAAATAATAGTATAGTATAAACGATATTACATTTTGCTGGTGATGAAACGAAAAGTGAAAACTCTCGTGCGTCGTCACGCGGTGGCGCTCTAACGTCCAGCAGCGTGATGTAACACTGATCATCCACACCTATAAATCACATCCCCATTCTTTCACTTGTTGCTTTGACATGACCGGCGGTTAAATAAGAAATAGACACACTTACAGAGCATAAAAACTCAGAAAAATCAGAATCAGAAACAGTTTGTAATCGTTGACTTGGCACTTTGCGTGTAGCAGCTGTTTTTGGTTATCTTTCACGCTGAAAGGCAGCACAGACACACACACAGAGAAAAAGAAAAGCACAAACGGGCCTGAGCTTCAACTTACTGCCTAAATAAACTGCCGTGATGGTTATTAACGTGATGACGACAGCCGCCCCCACCACCCCCCACAGCACCTTGCTGCAGCCCTGTGAAAGGTGACACAAAAGTTGCAAAAACAGACTCCAGTTAGATTCAGACAACACATGCTGACGCTGCAGGTTCCCGTTTTGTAGTCAGTTTGAGCCGCACACTGCCCACAGTAAGTCATTTACATTTAATGATGTTTTCTTTGTATCTTACAGTATTTCTCACTATTACAGCTGATAAATTGATTACTGACCATGATGCAGAAGGAGTCACCGTGAAGCTCTCGGTCGCTAAAAATCCTTGAAGGTCGATGATGTGAAGTTTAGAGTGACTTCTTGGACAGGCAGCCTGGTTAACATACTCTCACAGCAGCAACAACAACAAAAAACCAGTAACAATGGCTTTAAACTAAATATGGCAACATGAGAAAACCGAGCTCCGTCCTACTTTGACATGAAGCAAGACTTCTCACACTTCCCGCTGCATTCCTAAGAGCAGTCCGACTCCAGACAGAGATGCCTTCCTGGAGTCTGCAGCCTGCACAACTTTCCAAGAGCGCACAACTTGTATAGCTGGTATTTAGGAAGTGGCTTTTTCACCGAGGGCGCAAGTCATTCCCTCAACCAAAGTGAGGAGACGGCAGGAGTCAGCTAGAGCTGGAGATAAGTTTCCAGTTGTGAAAATAACCCAAATAATGGTGCTGGAAAAGCCATTAGGAGTTAGAAAGTATATTATTTAGAACTACAAGTATAGAAATAAAAACATTACAAGTCAGATTTAGTGGAGACTTTTATTTGGCGACTCAGTGATCCATAAAAGTTGTATGTTAGTGTACGCTCCAGACAATCACATCACACAGGTGTCTCTCTATCTGTATGGGGAAACAACTGTTAACAAATAGTTCTAAAAATAGCCGTGTGACTGGCTCAACAGTTGGATTTTAATGGAAAATCACCAGCACCTGTTTGTCTGCGTGTGTCTTGACAGGTGGGCTCTGAGGGGCTATCACAGGCTCAGTGGCTCCAATCTCATGAGACCACAGGGGTTTGAGAGGAAATCAGTTCCCAGTTCATTCTGTATCAGTGATGCAAACAGTATGTACATACATTTCATGACTGTATCTCTGCAGTAAATTCACCAGTAAGTGTCCGATACATGAGCAACCCCAAAGAAAATTCATATGTTGACAATATTCATGACATAACCCATATTGTACACTTAAATCCAACACCATCAGGGACTCCAGTTATCAATACATTTTAACACTCAAAGGAAGCAGTGCATTTACCATGTTGTGGAAGCCAAAGATAAGAATACAACAGCAATCAATGTTTTTGTGAGTAATAGCAATTCTGCACCGTCTTGATTCATTCATCATCTTCTTCATCTGAGTTCTCTGCAATCATTCTTGCATGTTCAGCATAGTCGAAGGCAGGAAACCTGATGTTGAGCTCATTCCACTTGGTGCATTTGCCGATCTTCTTCCCGTTGAATGTCAACACAAAGTTTTTCACATGGAGGCAGGGGCAATCGATGCCTCGGTAGAGCATCATGGAGCCCCATCTCTGCCACGAAAATCAGACATTAAAGGGAAAGTTCGGCATTTTCTTGCTGTCATGCAGTCATTTCGACAGGAAGCTGAAGCTGTTGTCAAAACCGCCAGACTCTACTGACGTCATTTTACCTTGCCAAATATCTGAGTTGCTCATCTACTGTTTCCTCTATTGGTTGGTTTGTAGAAGTTATTGTGCAACTTTGGTGTTCTCAAGGGTTAGTCTGGAATCATCAAAGACAGAATAACAAAGAAACTACACAATCGTGGCAGCAGTAGACCAGCAACTCCTGTTTTGCAAGGTAAAATTACTGTTTTCGTCAGTGGAGTCTGGTGGCTTTGGCGACAGTCGACGAGTGTAACGAGTTAACCAGACTTGTCTGTACATTTTTTTTAGGTGGGCATTTTTTCCTGCTGCATCCAAAGCAGTACATTCTCTAAACTGAATCTGCTGTTTAATGGAGTTAGAAAAGGATTGTTCAGTAATGAAACTAATGAATGCCATTTGTAGCCTTCCTGCACAGGGTAGTCATCGCTTTTAAAAGACATGAAGCATCTGGTTGTAGTTTTATCACTTGTGATTCTTGGACTCATTTTTACACTACTACAACAACTACAACTTTTTTTGTGTGTGGATGACTAGTCTCTGTTTAACCACCAATAGAGACGAGTCCCTCTGAATGTTGACATGACCTTTCTGAAATACACTTACCTGCCCGCAGTCTTTACATGCTATGAAGTAGTTGGTCTCATAATCGAGGAATCGCTCTTGAAGAGTTGTGTTCTCTCTCTGAATGAAAAGTTTACTGTGAAAAAAAAAAATAAAGTCAACAGAATGCAACAACTTGCTAATTATTCTTGACATAAAGTTTATTCCATTTAAATTGTACAAAGACAATTTATTTTCTATTTTAAACTGGCATACAGTTTATTCATCAGGGAATACTGTAAGGGTTGAATTGTAATGAATCACCTGAACTGTGTGGTGACATTGACTCTGTGCATCTTTTCGATGATCTGGATGTCCTCGCCGGTGCAGACGTCTTTGCTGCACCCTCGGCAGCTGAATTTCACCTCACCCTTCTCAGTCTGCATGCTTTTCTGCTTCTTTTTTGTCATTCTCACCCTGTTCTCCATTATAGCCTGGAACTGAAACTCTGTGATCTGTAGAAAGATGAAAAAAGAAAAGAAAGTTATAGAGAACGATGTAATGGCAATGTTGGTTTCATTTTGTTTTAAAAAGTGTTCTTACTCGTCTTTCGTACTCCTCTTGATCCAAGGCTCTGATTTTGTCAATGGCTTTGTTCATCATGGTAATGCGGTACTCATTGACCGTCTCCTTCTCCACCACGCCAGAATCCTTCACCTCGACCAGAGTGTAACTGCTGTCCTCTGCTCTCCCTCTGCCTCGAGCCTGTTGATGTTAGAGTCAATGGTAAGAAACCACTTTAAAATTTTACTGTAACACATAATGGTGCCTATAGTGACAGTGACACTGACCTGAATCATAGCAATCTCATTAGTCACAAGTCCGTATCTGATGACGAAATTGCACGCTGCTATGTCCAAACCCTCCTCTGCCACAGTGGTAGCAATCAGCAAGTTGATTTCACCATCGCGGAATTTGTTCAGCACATCCCTCTGCTCCGCCTGATTAACACATATGAGAGGGTTAAGTGTGATTAGGAATGTCAAGGATGCGCAAAGAAAATGCGCTGCAGTTTGTGTAAATTGCACTCACAGCGGTCATGGGTTTAACATTACTCTGGTCTCCTCCTCCGATCACGTACGCGGCTTTCACTCCAATGTCAGCAAACTTGGAGTTCTCATGAATCCACTGACTTAGAGCAATGGCGCTCCGACGTGTTTTGGTGAAAATGATTCCTCTGGCCTTATCCCTGGTGCTGAACTCCTGCAGAACTTTATTTCTCAGCTGGGACAGGCTGTCGTTTTCATACTCGGGAAGCTCTGCAAGCCTCTGCAGCTCTTCCTTATTCTCTGCAAGACACAGATTTCAAAGAGATGTGGTTATTTCTTCTTTCTCTCATTTTAGAGGTTAAAGGAGTAGTTCATACACTCTTTCATTTGGAATTGGATAAGAAGGTACAATTCTTATGTCTGTCTGATAAATACACTGCAGTTAGCATAAAAGACTGGAAGAAAATCACGGTTTCTAGCATGTCTCAACCAAGTTACATGAAGTTACTGTTAGGGTTGGTAAAAAAAAAAGAGCAATAATCTGCATTATGACACTAGAAATAAATGCTGCTTAAAGTATATACTACACAAAGTCTGACACACATATTAAATATGCCACACATACAAGCACACAGAGTTTCAAGACACACAGTACTGAGGGCAGAGAGGGGAGTACGCAACGCACACACTTTGTTTCAAGAGACACACAGGTAAACACCCCTACAAATATTCACATATCTGAAGGCAAATGTAGCACAAAAAGCACATTCAGAGCTACATCAAAGTCATAAACCCAGGAGAAGATGACCACAGACATGAGATAGAGAAAGCCAAAAAAGGTGGTGTTAGTTGTCTTCCTTCCGCCAGGCGAGTTTCCACGTGTTTTCACTCTTTATGCTAAGCTAACCAGTAGCTAGCTTTACAGATTAAGAATGGTATTGATCTTTTCATCTTATTCTTAGGAGGAAAGACAATTGAGTTTATTTCTATTAAATGTCTCATTGTTAAAAAAAACAAACTTAAAAGCAATACCTTTAAATAAATTGAAAAGGAACCTCTCCGTGTCTGTGATTTTGATGGTCTGCTCCTCCTCATCTGGGGTGGTTTTCTTCTTTATCTCCTCCTCGTGGTATTTGTTCAGGAAACTGAAGGCATCACGCATGCGAATGGTGTTGCTGAGATTCAGGCCCTCGCTGTACTGTCGAAGGTGCTCTGCACAGACCCGCACCTTCTGATTTTCCTCTGTCGCAGCTAAAATTGATTAAGACAAGCATTTAGATCCAGGAAGACAGTTTTGGGTTAGTATCTCTAGAGTATTTATACTAACCTATTCGCTCTTTTTGAACAACCCACTGTTCATAATTCTGGGAGCCAAGATCAGAGGTGGGGCTCAACTCGGCATGGGTATGAATAGCATTCATGATGTTCTTGATCACATCCCCAAAGGGATCCTGGAAAGGATAGAAACATGTAACACTGTTAACGCTGTTCCTCAGAGAGAAACTGTATCAAAAAGCTACCACGAGATGTACCTCTTTCCTGTCTTCAATAGTTTTAAGGATTTTTCTAGGTTCCTTTTTGTGTTCCCCAAGATCACCCGTCATGATTTTGCAGGCGTCCAAGTTTGCACAAATCTATGAAAAAAAAACACAGATTTACAAAGTGGGATTAATCAAAATGAAATACGTCCATCTCAGTCATGCACACTATTTCTACTACATTTCTGCATGTCCAACACAGAGTTGAAGCCAAAAGGCTGTTTTCAATTTTGA
>CAFUXE010001538.1:296946-398942 GCA_903364295.1 Serranus cabrilla | reverse complement strand
TAAATTAAATCTCATTACAGTATATTGAGTAGCTAAAATGAGCCCCCTAAAATGCCGCTAACACAAATGCATCAATAATAATATACAATAATATATTTAGAATATTTATAACAATCTGTTTGCTGCAGTAAGTTTTAAATGCAGGACTTTTACTTGTAGAGGAGTCATCTCAGTGGGTATCAGCACTTGGTAATTAAGGGACCTGATACTTTTTCCACCACTGGTTCTTTACATTATTACAGCATTTTTTTAAATACAGCAGAGAAATCCAGTGACACAACTATGAGTGTGTTTTCATTTATTGCTCCCACAGCTTCAAAACAAACATATGTACTACTGTTCTGCTAAAGAGTTTCTCATATAATTTACTCAGTTAAAAAAAATACATTTTTTTACATCTTCCAATGCGATGTAATTATCTTCTAACAACTGTCTAACAACATTTTAACTTTATTATACATTGCCAACAAAAACAGTACAGTGAAACGATATGCTTTGTCGATGTTATGGTTAGTTATACATGAAGATGCTGACTTAGCATTTGGATTGGTTGTATAGGCACAAGACCCTCTCTGGGGCCCGTTTATGCGCAAGTACTAACTTTCCACGTGTCCCCCCCTCCCCCCTCCTCCCCCAACATGCCCTCTAAGTGCATCCTAAAAAGAGACAAATATGCTGACATCATTTTATATTGTAGTGTGCTACTTTGGGCTCATAAGCAGTGCAAAACAGTAAATATTATAAATATAAAACACATGCACTGCCATGTAGAAATACCTACATCATACTTGTTTGTCAGAGGCCTAGCTCTGGGATGACAGAATACTTAAATCTGTTATGATATCTGGCCAGACAAGCATGTGTGGTGCTTCCTGTTGGCTTAACGTCGTACAGTAGGTGCACGTCAGTGACCGCAGTAATAATGCACATTGTTTAAAGAAGAAAACTACAGTATACTCGATACTGAACTGTATATTGCAGTGCAATTTTCCATAACCCCTGAGTCACACTTCAGAGAAGACGGGCATACAACTAAGGATAAGAAAACTGTTCTCACACCCTTGTAATAATGCTGTATTACACTAATAGCTGCAGAAAATAGTTTGTGTCGTCTGTTCATATGCAGGCCCTGTAACTGGAGCCTGTATATGTACTGCACACAGGCTTTAGACTCTAACAGGCTCCAACCGGACTTACCAGGTTGCAAAGATTTCAGTAACTGGAGAAAAAGAAAGCCCCCCCGCATGCTTCAGGTGCTCCTTTAGTACATGTGTGGTGTAATGAGGACACTAAGTAGTGCAGGACCCCAGCTCGGGCTCACATTCTTGCTTCAATCTCTCAGGTTGCACTAACCACATGCCTGGTGATGCTGGAAGACCTGATGATAGAAGTGGCCTCCAGCCAGCATGTACAATCTTTAGTTGTGGTCTCCGCTTCCCTACTTACACTGACTGGAGTCTCGGAAGCTGAGTGATCAATTGCGTTGCCGTGTCTCTAGGGCAACTGTGGCAGTGAGTGGTAGAGTAGCAGCTCTCTGTTGACACTCAGCTTCTTGGGAGATAACCTTTTCCTCTTCTGACTACGGACATGAAAGGTTTGGAAAAGGCCCGACAAGGTTGTTGGCAAACTCCTGTCCAAATAAATGATCTCTGTTTACTATGCAAAAGGCATTTTAGACTTCTATCAGTCGATGGACGGGAACTCTGCTGGCAGTGTTTGTCCTGGAACCCCAGATCTGTGCTTGTGTGGCCTTTTGCTGCCCCCTTCTCTTACTGGATCATTGGTGCTAAAGGATTGCTGGCTTTTAATTGTCGCCTTGTCAATCAGGTGACTTGCTATAGTTTTCTCTTGGCCTGCACTCATGAATTTGAAGTTGTAAGACTTTGTGTGTGCTGGACCAGGAAGGACACTGAGTGGTTTTTGAGTGGCTGTCTTTGCCCGTTTCTGATCTCTCCCTGGATCTTGCCAAGCGTACTCAGCACCTACACACACTTTATATGGGGATGTCAAGAGCAGTTGGCTTGAATCTTATCTCTATAAACAGATAGCTGCTTTGAATGTAGAATCTGTAGGCAAACGGGACAAGAATTTGGTATCAGAAGCATTATGGTTTCTTTTTGTCGTCCCTTTGTAGAAGTATTGACTAATTGTGTTAGAGCAGGCTGTGGTTGCATGCAGATGGAGAGAAAAAGAGGCAATGGCCGAAATGCAACTGGGACCCCTTGGCTACCATCTGACGATGATTAAGCTTTTTTTTTTAAAAATGTTCACATGAGATCGAGTGGTACTGGGATTCACTGTGAGTATGGCGTCTAGGTAACGTTATCAGGCCTTTTTTCCTGTATCCACGAAGAAAATTGTTAATGTATTCAGACTTGTCGACTGGTGCTCGTGCAACAGTGCAGACCTGCCTTACAAACAGTGGGCATGGTGTTCAGTATGGCTGACTCGACCCTTGTGGCCCATTCAGCCCATCCCAGTGTGACCAATTGTGTTTCCACAAAAAAGGTTGAGTCATGAGAAGTGGTAAAGAGTCCATTAGAGCCCATTAGAGTACAAAGCCCAGGTGAAACATAATGTTGTAGTGCTAGTTCTATCACAACCAGGTGGAGCTCTTTAACCAGCATCCTGCTCATCAAGGTGAGCGTAATAAGGAAGCTGTAGACGTCAGTAACCTCCCACAGCACCACTCTCAGGTCCATCCTGATTGGTTGGGCATGACCGTTTTAAGTGTGTGTGATGATGCTTAAAGAGTCCATCAGAGGGCTTCTGTGTTGATAGAACTACTGTTACAATATGTAACCATTGTTATCACACTGATAACTGCAGAAAACAGTTTAACACGCCGTTAACTGCAGCCAACAGTATTTTATCCACATGCATAATAATAAAAAAAAAATCTTACTACTATTACCAAGCCATTGCAAATGAACAATACAGATGTCTGTGCCAGCATGCTGATAAAATGCTGCTACTTAAAAAGTAATTACAGCATTACAACCCAGATAGTAGAACACCGTGCTGCTGAAAGGTTTATGGCCTTGGAAACTCTGGGTCTGAGACGGGTCTGTGGAGTCCAGTGCTGTTCAGGTTGGAGTCAGAGGGGGCCGGGGAGGTGGAGGAGGAGGAGGTGGAAGAGGTTTCAGTTGGAAGAAGGATCAGTGCAGACTGTTGATGCGCTGTGATCTGCTGCTGCTGCTGCTGCTGCTGCTGCTGCTGTTGCTGTTGTGGCTCTGTATGTCTTTGTACAAGCAATGCTGTAAGGCTGCCCTCCATGGGTGCATTCACGTTGGCCAAGCTCGACAGAGAGTCTTTGGATTCCTGAATGGCCCTCTCCAGTTTGTGGTTGGGGCCCTAAAAAGAAGAGTGGCAGAATATATACAACTTAGACGCTGTGTTTACTGTCAAACTGAACAGGTTTATTCAGTCAAATTAAAGAGTAAATCCAAATCAAAACCAAAATCCAGGAAAAGAAATATAAAATTGGGTTGCTGACTGGTAAAACACACACAGTGCTGCTGCTTTATAAATCAAGGAAGTACTTTAATATCGACTTATGGCTGTTTTTAGGATGAGGAGAGAGCATTTTTCTAGTTTGATGACTTTAAAAGTAAAGCTTCCCAACTCATTTAGAAAAAGACGGATAGAAAATGAGAGAGAGTACGGCAGTTTTGTAATGAGGGAGCCAGTGAATGTGAGAACTAAAGCCTTATTTTCTCATTGTTTCCCGGTGGATATATTTCACAGCACAAACACATAACCATCCAACCCTTAACAGATGATTTACTGGGGAGACTCTTTGCTTCATTTTTCCTCCTCTGGATTGTATTGATTGCATCCAAAGTGCAGCAGTAAATACTATGCAGCAGTAAATGTTGTAGGAAAACAAAAGCTAAGGTTGATTTTTTTGTGTGTTTGCAGGCTAACAGGGTGGGCACATTAAACAACAGGCTGCAGTGTGTGTTTACCCTGTGATCACATCAACCCTGGTCCAATGTCATGTTACTTTTTAATACGTCAGCACACTAATTTGCCTGGTTTTAAGACTGCTATTGAAACACAGGAGCCCTTTAGTTCCTTGAAAAGTAGTCCAGAGACTGAAATTACCAGAAACGAATTAAATACATGCAAAAACTACTTAATATGTGATAAAAAAAGACTGTTTCTACTTTCTAAAATGTCCTTACTTGAGTTCCTGTATGGCTGAAAAAATGGCTTGCAGTCAGAGCAACTGGCTGAACCTTCACAGCAGGTCTGTGGTAGTCTGGGCTGGCAGTCACAGTGCTGTAGGCTGGAGGTCCCAGCGTCGGCTGTCTTTGCAGCAGCTGCAGGATCGTCTGAATATCTGTCATGAGCTGAGACTCCAGCCTTAAAAAAGAAAAGGAAAAAAACAGAGTGAGAAAGACGGATAATCACAGACAAGTGTGATCACGTAATGGCTGGAAACACACTCAGCTGCACTTCACTGAGCACTAGATGGAGCTTGTGCTCCTCAGTGGACGAATGAAGAGACGGTAAAGGCGTGGAAACACATCCTGCCAGAGTAGTAGACGGAAGACGCTGCTCATAATAGGAGTGATAATGAGCTTTCTGTGGGAGGTGTGAATTCAGCGTTTACTGTGGAAACACTCATTTGGTCAATCTAATTACGAGTAGATTTCATCCAAGCTCTATATTTAGGGTGTCAGGCAAAACTGGGTAATGCTGAATAACCTTTTAATTACCCGTATTCCTTCTAATGTACATAGACGTTGTCAAATGTGTTATACCCCTGCTATACTGTGCTGCTCTGCTGGAACGAGGCGGCACTTCTTTACTAGTTTATGAGGGATGAAGGAAAAGCAGCCACACAGTAGATTCAGCACAGGTGCAGTGATGTGTATTTTTCTTACTTTATCTGGGTTTGTTGGAGAGAATGCTACAACAACAGTTTTTTCCTGTCGTATCCTCTAGTCAAAGAGACAAAAACACAAAATGACAGAGAAGTGCTGCTCATCCTGCAGCCAGCTAGCATTAGGGGGAAAAAAAACAAGGTCGGATAGAGTACAGTGGATAAAATGTCTTATTTGTGCTAAATAAAATGAGCCAGCCCGGTGTTTCCGGCACCCTGATGCAGTTTCTCGTTCTCTGTGATAATTCCAGCTAAAAATACCACCTGCTGTTCATTTGTGTGTCTATTTCAGGTGGCCGGCTGGCTGCAGGTGCATTGTTAAAACTATGGCCAAAGCGGTTCTCCACTACAGAAAATAATGAGACTTAAATGCAATGTATGAATTCTGGAAAGGGAGATTACTTGCATAACCTCTTAAATTGCTGTGAATTTAGCCAGAGTTGCTTTTGTTCCAAGATGCTTCAAACATACTTTCAGTTATCGATTTTTAGAGTCTGACTACGACTCTGCAAAATGTACCAATTCATTCTCAAGTTTAATATGATCCGGTTCTGGAGCGGTACATCCTGCATCTAGGAGATTTAGCCACCCACTCGGAGTCCGACAACAGCTTCTGCCAGCTAGTTGCCTTCCTCCACCTACTCATGTACATTGGCAATTGAACTACACGTTGCCAGTGATCGCAGAGGAAGTGTGGCTTACTTTGAGCAGTGTGGGAGGTGACAACTTTAAAAAATAAAGCACTCCATAATCAAGTTAAGTCACTAACAGAAATTTTAATTGTAGGATAATTAATAAGAGCAAATTTAATTGTGCTATTGCTTCAAAATGTGACCAGAAACTAAGTAAAAAGTGCTTTTCCAAAGTTTTATCAATCTCTTCCAATCTTTGGTAATTTTGGAAACTTATCACTTCAAACCCACCAGAAGAGTGTGGCAGTGTATCTGCAGAGACCCTTCGCTCTGCCTGAATGTTCTCTTTCATTTCGTTTTGTTGAATTTGGACATATCTGACTGATAATGTAATCAGTGTCATATGAAGCTTGAGAGGTTCTGCTAAAATCTCCTGTCTGCACACAAACACCATGCCTACTGGCAAGCTATAGGGCCATGTTGGCACAGTTTTAGTTTTCTTTGAGACTAACTCTCCAATGTCTCATCTCCTCAACCCAAATAAGTTTCTAGTAAATAAACACAACATGCTCTGTTCCTCCCACTTCTACTCATGTTGTCGGTGTTCAGCTTAGCAGTAAATTACATACAGCAGTCAGACACTAGTGGCTTCCATAGTTATAAACAAACATAAAATGATCCTAATCACATTGTCATATTCCTTCTTACCATTGTTTGTCAAGCTACGGTACTGGCTTAGCTACCTGTTACAACATTAAGTAAGGCGTCACTACACAGAAGCTAATATTACCCCCTAAAGACATGTAGCAAGCTAAGCTATAGCAACATGGCAAAAGTACTTTACTACATTGAAGTCACTGATTCTTAGCGGTTTTATTTCACATCTAATGTGATTCAGAAAAAACAATACTGCTGAGAAATGGTTAAACTAACGTTGGCTACTTTTTAATCTGCCAGAACGTGTCAAAATAAAATAAAATCACACCAGTTTAAGCTCAGATACTAGTCCAGCAAAACTGGAAATGGACCCGACTCTATCTAGGCTACTGAACTCTCTGGCTAATTAGATGTTGTTGAGGCGGGGAGCACGGGCCAACTTCAAACCACAATGGACAAATCCTACTCATTCTGCCTTTAAAGTGCTTGAAGTCTGATACATTAATATTATATAAGAATATATTATATGTTTTTTCTTCATCTGTTCTGGATACAATCGTCCTGCATGTGGCCTGACATGAGCCAAGATGATATCTACCATTATTTCATACAGTTTCCAGATGCAGGAAAACAGTTACAATATTTCCTAACAGAGAGTAATGAATGGGCATCCAAACCTGAACCCAGAATGCTGCCATTTCAAACAAGTGACTGTCTGACATGAGTTATCAGACTGTCTGTACTGATGACACAATAAAACCACTTTGAGACTTCGAACAGCATAATAAAAACAAATTAAGCACTTTTAGCATAAACTGGTAAAACTGATAAAGTTTCCATTCTGGTGTGTTTCACAGTTTACGAATGTAGACCACCCATCTGTATGCTGACTCTGAAAACATGTACCTGTTTAGGTGCTCTTGCAGCTGACCTAAGCGCTGTTCCACTTCTCCGTACGTGATCTCGCTGGCAGAGTTGTCGTCCTCTCTCAGGTCCTGGAACTGTGCTGACTCATCCAGGTAGTCCGTAGGCTTCTTGCAGGCCCATTTATCACAGCACAGATCTGGGGAGCCACACCAACACATTGCATGCTTTTCATCCTCACATGTGGGTCAGAGCGACGTCATCACTACACAAAAAACCCCCCACTAAAATAGAAGGTAATTAATCTCTACAGGAGAGCTGCGTGTAGCTTCTTTGTTGTAATCTATCAAGCCCTTGTACTGGGAGAATTAATGCAATGTTTTCCAGTAGCAAACTAACCCTGTTGTTATCTCTGCTGGGCACCTGTTAGTCTTCAGCTTGTTGTCCACTGATATGTGTTGAGCCTCTTTTGTGAATTTAAACACACAGTTCTGTGATTTGACTATCTGGTGAAGCAGTCTGTGCAGGTGGCTTCGCACTAACATGATGAGCCGTATAGATATGAGGACCTTTGTTATCTGTTCGGTGTGCTTTTGCCAAAGATGGCACTCAAATTTGCCCTCTTGCAGCCTCGCGCTCTGTATTCTTCCACCAGTAGAGATTAACTGCAGCTTCAGTCTGTCACTCACTTTTTTTGTTTTCCTCATCCACAACTGCCTGTCATGTACTACTTGGCTCCTAAGTCCTGTCAGTGGGATGTGTTTTGCCGACAGAAGATCCTACGATTTATAGCATATTCTCTCCGAGCCAGACTCGTCAAGAGAAAGAAAGGAGTCTTTCCACTTTCTGTATTCTATTTGTGTTTCATTAGAGTGAGTCAGAGACACATTTTGTTCTTGCAAATGTATGTCTTTGTCTAATTTTATGTATGTGTGACTATTATAGCTTCCACAGCAAAGACCGTTTAAACTGCGGAAGACTTGAATCACAGCTTTCCTACATGTGTGCCCACATGCAGTAGTTGACCTATTCTGTCGTTTAGGCTGGAGATACAACCTTAAGGTTTCCAATGGTGCCAACCATGTCATGCAAACCTGATGGGAAGGGGGCTTGATAATGCTTGAAAAGCTACACTTAAATAGGGGGTCCTTTGACCTGTCACCTCAAGATATCTGACTTTGTTACCCTTAAAATCACCCAGACAAGCCATACTTGAAATGGTTTAAAACCACCACAGCAAAGGTTATGTTCATATATTACTCATCAGCCAAATAAAAATACATTACCTTCAAAAGATGGCCTTCTCTCCATGTCGTCTCTGACAATAAGAGTTGTTTCCAGGACTGCGGCGCTGGGCGGAGAGGGACCCAGGACTTCTGAACTTCTCTTTAGGCACGAGTTAGACTCCCTCTCTCTCCCCAAGTCTTTAGCTGCTTCCTTGTTTTCCCCTGTAGAACGGCAATAAACAGAAGTCAGCGGAATAACATGGTGCTGTATTCCTCGTGGAATAGTTGCTCCCAGGGAGCGCCACACAGTGAACAATAACAAAGAACACCACAGGAGGCTGTTCTGACCTGTGCAGATTAGTTTCCACTCACCTTTGGATACATCTGGAGTAAAGGAGATCCTTCTTTTAATGCTCTTACTGCCCTCTCCGTCTGAATCACCGCCTTGGGAGTTTGAGGGCTGCAACAATGTGAGCATTAGACTAAATTAATCAAAGTGATACAGTGCAGGCAAACCATAGTTTTATCATGTACTTGGGATTGTGTGATTTTGGCCTATTATGCCAGAAAACATCTAAAAGACACATTTAGCTGTTGATATTACTACACTTTGAGTTTTTTCTCACACTGAGCTACAAATCTCCACTTCAGTAACACTTACATAAATCAGACTCCTATCTGAATGTTTTTACAGGATTTTCAAACCATTCACAGTCTGATTTATATTTCATTCTCTCCCTAAAGTTGCAGCAAGAATTTATTTTTTATGGCTGTTGACAGTATTTTCGGATTTATAGAGCGATGAAACGAATTATACATAACTCCCTCTGTAAAAACAATCGACTCTAATATGTCAACAAAATGAAACTTTAATCTGAAGCCTAGCTATTTGCAATGTTTGCACTTCTGTTCTGGAAATGAATGGAAGCTAGAATATGTTTAATAAAATGATGCCTTATTTGCGTATTTAAACATTTCAGGAAACTTTGAATACAAAATGTAATTTTCTTATTGTAAATAATCAACTGAAGAAGTGTTTGTTTTATTCACCTGTAGTGTTGTTATTTACCATTTTTGGGGATTAAAATGCTCTTGCAATATCATGTAAATATCATAATTAATTCAGTTATTGTTGGTTTGTTGGGCTGTTTGTCTGACCTTCAGCAGGATAACAGAAACTGTAAATATTCACAGTCATTACAGTGTGAATACTCATTAAACAGCATCTACCTTTGGAGACTCGTCTCTGAGGTTGAAGGTAAGCTCCAGATTGTTGAAGAAGGAGTCGGCAAACTCTGGGTACATGTCTATCACCTCCAGCAGATCTTCTCTCTGAATGGTGCTCAGGTCACAGTAACTCAGAGCTCGCACATCAGCATTTGACTTCCCGGGCTTGGCAAACAGATGGATCATCTCTCCGAAGATGTCATTTTTTCCTGGCGTCAGCACACAAACAGAGACAGTAAATCTTCTCAAAAGGTTAGCTTGGATGGGGAAAAATGTCAGCATTACCTGCACTGACTTCTACAAGTAGCCACATGCAGTATAGAGAATTATTTGTGTCTTGTTTTCTTCAGGGACTTCTCTCACTATTCCTCAGGCTCTCACTAAAGGGCACAGACGTGTTTGTTTTCGTGGATAGTGAAAATCAAACACTGTGAAGATGTTCTCCCAAGGCTTGTGCATCAGTTGTCTTTCCATCTTTGATCCATTATTTACGCTGAGGAATTACTCAAAGCAACTTTGATGTGGAGGGAAAGAAGATTGTGATTGACACACTTGTGTACTTCAAAGGGAAAAAATGGTGTTAATAATGGCTACCAAATAATGAAGACAGTCCTTCAGCAAACTTCTACTAGCACCAGAGTTTCCTCTGCTGAAATAAGGGTCCCCGGTTTAAAAGCTGTGATGAAAAATCCCTTTGTTGGTCCTGGGGTTCACTAAATGCCAACACTGTAAGCAGGGGTTCAGGAGAAAGATATGATATGTTGGCTGCCAGTGTGCCTTTCACAGCAGGCACTGGACACCTTTCTAGCACAGAGGACAGCCTCACACAGAGTGCTGTATCTCTCCCCCACATGCAGCTCTCAGCAAAGGGATTTAGTTCGTCATTAGCCTGGATGGCAGTGTAAGAGACTAATTCCTCATCTGTGGAACAATGCTCGCAGCGTTGTTGGTCTTTATATCGTTACAAGAGGAAAATGCTTCAGCGCTATCGGCTGACCGCCACCTTGTTAGAGGCCCGGACAGTTTGGTTTTCACAAACAAATTGGAGCAAAATGGTGCTGACGGAGCTATTGATGTTTGTATCAAATGTAAATGGGCTGATCTATGAGATCAGTGGCTTTACCAGTGTGTTTGTTAATAATGGGTTTTGTGTGATGCAGCAGTTTTTGCGAAGCTTAAACCCCATTGTGTCAGGTGCAGCTTTGGAGAGCATTCATCTCATGAATAATGGCAAGTTTAATCCAGGCTTGGCCTGTAGCACCTGGTTGAGGTTCACCCGTGAGGAAAAGATAAATACTCATTATTCTAATAAGAGTAATGCCTGTTCACTATCACTATATTACTGAGGCAAAAACGTATTTCACATTAATGTTGGCAATTGTTTTCGCCAATTTAGTCTATTGCTGCCCTTTTATAAAATCCCTATTTTGCGGTTTTTAACTCATTTTCCTGTGCTGTCAAAAAAAATGGCAGCTATTTCACCATGTTCTTTGAAATTGCCCAACAACCTTTCATGGAGCCACTTAATAGAAATGTCAGAGTCTCGAACCTGTCACATGAGCAGCCTTATTGCCCAGAGGACAGAAATGGGGGGTGGCAGGCACAACTCGCCATTCTTGTCAAAATGTGTGAATACGATGTGGTTTAGCTGCGGAAATAACCTGAAAATGATTCCCATTTGAAGGACTTGCATGATAACAGTTAATTCTTTGATGTGCACACAAGTCATGCTGAGCCCCTTTGTAAGTATTTCTGTTTTAAAATAGTGTGTGTCCAATGGGACATTGCACTGTCTGTTCTTTCCTGAGCTTATGACGGCAGCATCTCCACACATTTGAAAATATCCAGCACCCTGGGTTAGCTCAATCAGTAATATTTCAATTCATCAGAGCAAACTACATAATTAATAAACAACACACAGAAAGCCAAAGGGGAAAACCCATGTGTGTATGAAAGGCTCAGTGTGTTTTCTACTTATTTTCTTACACCCTGAAAAGCAGATTTTGTACAAATTTAATGTCAAATGTAAAAATTTTTTACATTTTATAGTTTAGGTTTGTTTTGTTTTTTGTCAACAGGATTATAGAAAAACTACAGGCCTGTTTTTTTTTTTTTAGGAAATTTAGTGGAGGAATGAGGCATAGGCCAGGGGAGAGCCCATTTAAATGATGGAGCAGGTCTGAATGAAGACCTTGGCAGAGGTTTTACTAGATTAGATTGACTTATGCAAACTAAAACTATCCAACAAAACCAACAGTGACATCAGAATAATATGACTTTGAACCAGACTTTCATCTCCCAAGATCCAACTTTAGCAAAAAAATGAAAATAATAAGTTTTTGTCTTTGTCTCATGAGGTTTGTGGCTGACATTCAGCACACAATCAGCTGACAGATCTCAACTTCAGCAGGGAGGTGACTTTTACAGCTGGATGGCTTGAGAACAGGGGAGACTAACACTAAAGTCCTGATACTGGTGATGGACAGTGGCAAAAGGTCAAACAACAAACAATCTATCGTGGCAAAGGAGAGAAATACATCCACCTATAAGATCTCACTTTTATGAGATTATATAACAGTCTTTGAATATTTTAGCACTTATTTCCCATCTTTGCCCATTATCATACTTTACATAATCAACAAGGGATTGTATTTACCCAGGATGGCTACCACAATGTCATCTCTCAGGATCTCAATAGAGCCGCGGGACAGAAAGTAGAGAGCAGTGAGCACATCACCACTGTGGACCAGAGTGTCTCCAGGAGGGGCATGAGTGGTTTTGAAGTGCATGGCCAAGGCCCTCAGGCAGCCTTTGGAGGCTCCTTCGAACGCTTTGCAGTTGTGAAGAAGATTCCTGTTGAGATGAAGGCAGATATCTGCCTGCAGGCACTCAGGAAAACCTTTTAACACCTGTGATGTAGAGAAAATCCGTGAGTAAAATGCACAAAATATTGAGTTTGATATCCTCTAAGAGATCGTTCTGCGAGCCAGTGGGAAGCTGTGAGCAGCAAATGTGTTAAGATGAATGTACTTTTAGTAAGAGAAGTTGTAATTAAGCTTGACAACAGCACAGAGATAAGGACTTGGGATGAAAACAAACATGTTACAGAGTCACAGAGCCATTAAACACAGTCAGATTCAGACACATCACATCTTTAGTGTATCGGAAGAAAACCTTAAACCTAATTGGACGCCATTGTGTTTCTTAATCAGGACGCATTCATGTAAATGATATCAGGATGTAATAATTACTGATTTTATGGGGTTTTCATGAGAAATGTAGTATGTAAAAATAACTGCCACCTGGAGTTATGTAACCGCCCCCTGAGCCAAACACACAATGCCTGCTCAGTTTTGGCTTTGTTTCTTCATTTTCTTGAACTGCTAAAACATAACATCGAAGTGAAGTGAGAGTGTTTTTATACTTTTAGCCAATAAATTAGTCTAAGCCATGGATTAAGTCCAAACTTCTGATGTATGCGTGCGGCTTGAAGGAAAGAATTGGCATGCATGTATTATTATTTTTACATAGCTTGTTAAAGAAGCTCAATTCCACCCATTTATAGGGAATCACATATCGTATGATTCATGAGGAGCTACTTTGTGGGAATGTAAAGCTTTAATTAGTATGTACGCTCTCTCTATCAAAATGCATAAAATTACCTGGGAATAAAAACCTTGCACTGTTACGACTTGAACTTTTGATGAATACAATAAATCAACTTGAACATAAAAGTCAAAGCAAAACAATAACACATTTACTCTGCTGAGGAATGTAGTTTGTTGACTGCAAAGGGATAAAATGGTTGCATATAAAATGTCAGATGGAACTAAAACAAGACAAAATCAGTGCTTTTAGGTGCATGCTACTAGTTTAAAAATTAAAAAAATGTAAAAATTCACACAAATCATGCATCTACACTGTCTAACACGGTCAGTGCGGCTGTCGTTTTAAACAGTGCTATGAAAATGACAAGAAAAAAACGTGTACCTCCTGCTCTTACCAATGTAGAGATGTGAATCCAGATGAAAAGCAGACAAGAGAAAGAAAGCTCTTTTTAGAATCTCAAACAAACAGCATTGCTACAACATTCAGTAAGATACGTTCATTTATGCCATCCGGTTACAGTGGCAAGGAGAAGGGGTTTTTATTTACCGTGTTCATATCAATGCCGTTGGTGTAGGCCCAGGAGTGCTGGAAGTACTCCTCCAGCCTCTGCCTCAGCGGGTTGGGAATCTGGTGAAAGCGTATGAACTCCTTGACCCGCAACATCTGAGCATGATACCGGGCCGTACCCGAGTACAACCTCTGGATGATGGCGGAGACGTTTCCAAAAATACTGGCATACATGAGGGCTGAAAAACAAACAACGATCAATAAGACGGGTGAGCTACATTCTACGGGCTGCTTTGCATCTTTATTGCTTTTGCCCACAGAAACACACTCTTAACCTGAATGAATGTGAGCAAATGCTGCTATGAACACAGACAATCTGTTGCCTGGCCAAGTCAAATGAAGTCAGTCCCTTTTTATTTTCAAATTTATACACAAATTTTGCAAATCTCAGAATTTCTGCAGTTTGGTTGAATTTGATGTATTTTTGCTATGCTGTTAGTTAGTAGTTTGTGTGTTTTTAAAAAAAAATATATAACTGGTGACTATATTTTGTAGGTACATTTAAAATACTGTAACCATTATACCTGTAACCATAAGTTATAAGATAAGGCAAAATCTTAAGTTTGGAAAGTTCACTGTGCATTTTTAAATACAATGGATGGGAGGTAAAATGCTGCCCCATATTAGTTTGGAGCACATGGCCAAGTACTACAGACTGCACCTTTAGTGAGGATGAATATGAAAACATCAGCAGGAGAGTCCCTCTCATGCAACAGTCCAGGATCTCATCAAACGTTTATGCCTTAATCCATTTTAAGTGCTGCACCACATAAAAGCAGAATAAAGTTATGCCAAAAGAAGAAAATAAAAAACATACTTACAGCCAATCAACATGACACAGATGGAAAAGATCTTCTCTGAGTTGGTGTTTGGGGAAACATTTCCAAAGCCCACGCTGGTCAGACTGCTGAAGGTGAAGTAAAGTGCTGTGACGTACTTGTCCTTGATAGAAGGACCGGAGCTGGGGTCGCTGTAGTTGTATCTCTTTCCTATGGACACGCCCAGATTATCAAGCCAGCCAATCTTGTGATCCAAGTAGGGCTTCTCCACATTGCCAATGGCGTACCATATACAGGCCAGCCAGTGAGCAATGAGGGCAAAGATGCACATGAGCAGCATGAGGACGGCAGCGCCATACTCAGAGTAGCGGTCCAGCTTCCTGGCTACACGCACCAATCGCAGGAGCCTAGCGGTCTTCAACAGGCCAATCAGAGTGGTGGTCTAAACAAAATGTACAATAGAGCAGTTTTTTAGTATAGCAGTGGTAGAGTAAATATAAACAATAGCAACCATAGTAAATAATGATGGATGTGTTGTCTCCACATGCTACCACTGTACAAAAATGAAGCCAAAATATCTCAGATACAAGTGCTGCGAGTCTGTGCAGTAGTTATTGGCTGGTGGAGTATCGAGGTCCCGCCCATCACCAGCCTCACAATCACAGCTGTCAATCATGACGTTGAAACAACTACTCAAACTTATCAGAACCAAAATGAGCACTGGAACATACATCAGCGTGAAACAAATCAACAGGAACAATCCTTTGAAAAAATTTGTTTGACATGTACTTTAACTTTTAGTTTGCCATCTGCTAACATGGAGGGGGCGGGACTTAACTGCAGCCAACCACAAGAGGGCAATCTGAATCTTTTGGCTTCACTTTTTGGAGCTGTGACATCACCCATCCACTTTTTACAGATAATAAGATTCAAGATTATAATACAATGACATTAATCTAATTTTCAGTAAAGGACAATTAAGTTGTCATGCAATTCAGTTTTTAAAAAACAATCGTATTTATTGCATATCTCCCACAGCTGTTTGCTCTGATATTCTCCCTTTGTTAAAGGCAAACTTAAACCGATTTTCCACCGTCTTTGAGTCATTGCAGTATTGGTAGTTTAAGCAGATGAACAGTGTCTGGCTTCCCTCCATGTTTCCAGCGCGATGCCACACGTTGCCTAAGCAGACTCTATACAGTAAATAAATGGGCTGCTTTGGAGGAGCTCCGGATGGGCTCCAGGTGTTGGCTACATGGGGAGAATTCAAACACTATTAATCTGCATATACTTCTCACAGTGCAAAGACACAAAGCCGGTTGAAAATCAACAGAGTTTCCCTTTAACAACAAATCTTTAGCGGAGAGAACTCCAGAGAGTCACTTCACAAACTGAGGTAATGAGTTTCCTTAACGTTGAAAAAAGACAAAGACTCCATTGTAGCAACTCCCCACAGCTCTTTGGTCAAAGGCAAATGAACACAGACGTGAAGACACCAGCAGCCCACAGATAAATCCTCATTTATACAACACAGAACAGGCAGGAACACTCATTCAGAGGCTCCTTGGGAGTTTGTTGTTGCTACTGTGTCATCGAGAAAGGTTTAAGCAACACTAACCACCATTCCCATTGGCACGGTCATTTATCTACCTGACAATTACTGACTGACCTTTGAAATTAAGTTAATGTCGGCACACTCTCCTTTATAACAACTCTGTTAGTGTCACATTTAATCTTTATTTTCTGAGGATGAACGAAAAACAAAATCTATCTGACATTTTCCTCATTCTGTTTTTTAACAGAATTAAGTTGTTTAAATCATAGTCCCATTATTTTTTAATCCAAACGTTATTGAGCATTCAATATCATGCACTGCACAGCTACACTAGTGGGTTCATTTTGGAGAGACTAGAATCTCAACAACCATTTTTTACTGGGTTTATAGTAAACAAAGTGGAGGAGTTTACAGGCACCAACCTGTCTTTTTGTTCTGCCTAATGGATCCTGTGTATTGGTTACAATGGTGCCATAAACAGGAATCTGTGGCAGGCAGAGTCAATAAAAGTAAACAGACTTTACTGTGAGCTTTCTGCGCTTGAAAATAAATTCTTTATGAATTTTGAATTTATGTGTAAGCCAAGTTTTGGGACAATCCCTCCTGTGTCAAGTTAAGCATTTGTATTTGACTTTAGAGGTTTGGGTTTGGAATTACATTTTATATTATTCTCATTCAACTTTGATGACAAAGTGGTTTCAGTCACTGGAACTGGCAGCGTAACGTTCCCCCCTTCAACAATTAAGTTATAATATGTACAGCTATGTATGAAACGTTGTTGCTATAGTTCTGCTCTTTAGTGGCTATATTTTCCCTTTAACTTTGAAACCAGCACAACTTTTATTAGGCTGCCTGAATGCATTTAAACAATACTACAATATTTAAAATGTAAAGATTTACCACAATGTTTTGCTGATGTTTATTTTGGCAACATTTTTGTTTGCTAATCCTAACAAAAGGCTAACCTCATTCATCACACTATTTTACAACATTGCATAATTTAAAAAAAAATGTAAATAATTTCTTTAATTTTAAGTCTTGTTTTTAACTGACAACTTGTTTTACATTTAAGGGTATTTCATTCTGCTTTCTTTGGTGGCTACTTAACAAAAACTTGGGTTTGAGTCCTCTTTCGACTGGAGCCTTTCTGTGTAGGATTTTTGTATATTGGAAACTTAAATGCTTATCTGCGTGTTGCCATATTAGCCCTAAATTAGAATTTATAAGTTCAGTGTGCAGGTTTTAGTGTCTTATAGTGGTGAGGTTAAAGATCACAACCAGCTGAATACCCCTTCCCTTACTCTCTCGTTTTACACCTGAAATAATGTGTACCGTGTTTGGTCATTGTGGTCACTACTGCAGAAACATGGAAGGAGGACCCACTCAGTGGGTAGATATGAAGGGATTATCTTAAGCTAATGGAAAACCCAACAAACACAACTTAATTTCCCAAGTGATTATTCAAGAATGAACACATATTGATTAATAGTATATTGAATTTCTGAATCAATTTCAGCTATATGTACACATATAACTGCAGAGTTTGTTTGAAAATAGTGTTTTATGTCCCTAACTGATTGTAATATAGGCTTGTTTTAGTGCTGGGTTTTCAAATGCATGTCTTCGAATAACACCAGAGAAAAACTAATTAAAAAAACTAAACATGAAATATTACAAACAAAGCAATACATTTGGCCTTTAATATCCTATATTGGTTAGACCTACAGGCACACTGGACTCCACAATCGAATAAAAGTTCAATTAAGTCTTAAATGTACCTGAACAAGCATTACATAACACAGTTGCAGAGCGCTCTCCCTCTCTCTGCTCCTCTCTAATGAGAACATTTAGGGGGGTTCAATTTGGGACAAAGCACTCAACTTCTTCTCCACTGCATTCACAGTGAAACAGCTTGAAATAAATCTTTTGATTTTCTATTTCTAATATAATTATTATTATTAACAAAACACTGCATGGTACCAATTTAGCATAATGCCTCTCACAGTAAGTTTAATCATCTGGCAGGACCAGGTTGTTTTGAAAGCAACAAGACATTGATTGAAATCTATTTCAAATACGTTCCCTGCTACAATCAAAAGGTTTACTTAAGCGCTTGTAGGTTAAAACCGTCTTGTTAAGCTGCTAAATTCAGCGAGCCTCGTGAAAACCATCTGCCACTGTTTCAGTTGCTTTTATTTTCTGAATAAAACTGAGCAGGGTGTTCAGTGTGAAACATTTAAACAACAAGCTGGTAAGCTATAAATCCAAGCACTGTCTCAGCATGTTATCATAGTTTTAGATTATTTAGACAGATTTACAGACCTGAAAGAGAAAATACTTTTCCCTCTCAGTAGATTTTTAAAAAACAAATCAAGCTAAAAGAATAAAAGTTATGTTTTTATATTAATTTCCCCAAGCAGATCAAATTTGACTTGCAACTTATTGTGCAAATTTGACTGCTTTGTGATTTGTTTGCTACACTGTCTTGTGAGAGAAACACACGTCCATTTTCTTTTGGTTTGTTGTCATTCACTGAACTGACTCAGCAGTAGCAGCAGCAGCAGCAGCAATGGCGGAAGAGATGATTATGGTTTATAATCAGGAGCTTTTCTGGTGTAATGGAGTGCCTACAAAGCACGATAAAGCACTGAAGTGGATCCAGAGCCTGAGGGGACATATCCTACCAACAAACAAGCCAGCAGGCCTGGCAGCCAGCCTACCAATGGCCATCTCACATCTGCATGTAAGCTGTGCACACAGCCCTGTTGGCCTGCTCCTCACATAAATGCATCATTGATTGCCATTTGGTAAGCCATTAATCCGTGTAAATGGATTCTAGAATGAGGACCATTCAAAAAAAAAAAAGAAAGAAAAAAAAGAGAGAAAAAAAGTATGAAAAAACATGCAATTTAAAGTAATCCTTTCAGAGCCGAGACAGAAAGATTCAGGCTTTAAGCAGTGGCCCAGGGGCACAAGTCTGGACTTAGTAAATGAATAACAGTGCAAGCACGGCCTGGTCGATGTGCAGCAAAGCTCCCTGGGAGAAAAAAAAACAGGTAAAAAAAAATACATGCATTAGAGATAACATACCTCATCTGATCCTGAGCCGAAGATAAGAAGGTCAAAGGGGATTGCCGCCACCATGTCTATAAGGAACCAGCCTTTGAAGTAATGGATTGCTATCTTTGCTGGATCGCTGACCACCTCCTCGTTCACATTTACGTAAGTGGTCCTGAAGTTTATGAGGATGTCGATGATGAACATGATGTCCACAATTAAATCCACTACATTAAGGGGGCTGCAGGAGTATCCACATTCACGCCTCTTCTGCTCCTCTTGGTCATTGAGAAGAAAAGCAGCCGAGTAGGGGGTGAGGATTGCTGTGTAGATGACCAGCAGCAGGATCAGCCAGTCCCACACAGCTTTGAAGGGGCTGTAGTGGAGGATGGTGAACTTGTCAATGCGGGCTGTCTGGAGTTTGTATTCTGGAAGCACATCAGCTCCGAGCGACAGAACCTGGAGGAGCGGTGAGAGAGGGTCAGGAGTCAGGACAGTAAGGGGAAACCGCTGGATTTGCCACTCCGATATATTGACAAAAGACAGACTTTAAGGATCATAGGAGTTACTGTCTTTATTGTTAAACAAGCACCATTTCAGATGAAAATCTATTTGACAAGACTAAGGAGATACGTTAATGGAGTTTTATTTGTGTTATGTTATTTCATTTCAATGAGCATATAACATTTGCTTAAGTAACGTTAACTTGCTTACCTGGATGAGTCAACTGCTACAGCGAATGTAAGTTTAACATTACATGTAATATTACTATGGAGCTTCCCTTGTAACTACTTCACTTCTGGCATTTCTGTACATTTATTTATTCTTTAAACTGTCTTTTATGTTGCTTTACCAGGCCCATGTATTTTGACTTTCTTTTGAATGTAATTAAATGAAACACAGGCATTCGATAATTAAACTGCAACGGATGCCTGCACTGTTAGCTGTGCTTGGCGAGCTGGCATCAGATGTGAGGCTGGTCCTTTGAACTATAGCCCGTTTCAGCCATATGACAGGACGTGTCATGTAAAAATAGAAGAAAATGCTATTTTCAGCCTCTCAAATATGGAAATGTTCTTTTTTTTTTGTTTATTAAATTATATTGAATATTTTGGGGGGTTGGGCAAACGAAACAAGACATTAAAAGACTTTGAGGAACTGGGATGGGGATTGCCTAATGTCAATGAAATTGCAGGCCTTTTTTTTTTTTTTTTGCAACTGCAAACCATACCTGTAGGTATATTGATGCATGTGCTATTTTTAGAACGCTCTGCTCTGTTCTGGACTGCGACAAGCGCTCTTATGTGTCGTTATAGGTGGTACTGCAAACTACCAGTTCTGTTGTTTATGCTGTTAAGTGTTGAGGGGGTCGCATAAAATGTTTCTTAAAACTGCCATTAGCCCACAGGCCATACTTTGAATAACTACGAACTAGTTGTTATTTTGTTATTTTGATGCAGAAATGTTACATATTGTAGGTCCAAAAAATGTCACTTCGATGAAACTGGATCAACATCTGAGTGAAATAGAATCAATGAAAGCTTCATTTCTGTCTCCTGTGTAAATTGATAGTGTTTCTCTTTGTTTATCATCCTTCTGACAATTTAATCCAAGACACCTTCAAGTGCTTAATACTTAAACTAATTATTGCTGAAGCCCGTCAGGTACTTTGGCCGGCTAACAGACTTCAAGCACTGATCTGACAGAGACTGTGACACACTACAGTAAGTGCTCTGCAGTCAAACAGTATTAGGTAAAGGCAGCCACTCCAGTATGACAAGTAGATTGCCTATGTCCCCGCACCATGAATAATGTGACTGCTGCTGACTTGTTCCCCGTCTGTACTCTCAGTAAAAACTGAAAGTACTTTACTGTACTGACAATAAAGTGGAAAAAAGCTGTATACATTTGTGCTGATATTTATATACATCTATTTTGGTAAACAACGTTTGATTTAATTTCACAATATGAAATGAACCCTGGCTGGATGATAAATAATTCAGTGTGCTCTGGAAGGCCAAGCCATCCCCTGTTTTTGGCTTAATAAGCAGTGGCAGACAAAGAGAGAGGGCTTTCTTATGGCAGAATGTAGTGCAGGAGTGAGGATGAGGGCGGCGGGTCTCTTTTCATTTCAGAGCATTCCCCTATCTTCAATGCATGAATTATAGATTTCCCCATGCTTGCAGTCAGGAAGTAGATGCGGTGTTCACATCTCAGCGGTGGCTCCAAACTCCGAGCTCAAGTCAGCAGGGAGGGAGAGCGTTTAATCCTGATGATGGTTCGTCTTCATTTATGAATGAGTAAGCTCTGTTGAAAGATGTTTAAATCTAAAGTTTCTGGGCCTCTCGTGCTTGGTTGTTGCTTACATTACTCAGTATTACGAGCAGTATCATCTCCGTTGTCATGTCATCTACACGTTTCATGGCTATTTATACAATATGATTTTTTATTTAAGTTATCCCAAAAATACAGGCTCATGTATTTTGACTTCCTTTTGAATGTAATTAAATGAAACACAGGCATTCATTAATCAAACTGCAACGGATGCCTGCACTGTTAGCTGTCCTTGGCGAGCTGGCATCAGCTGTGATGCCGGTCCTTTCAACGGGGGAATTGTGCCACTAGATAGCCCCCGTTTCAGCTATATGACAGGAAGTGTTGGTCCTGCTGCATTGTCCTTGAGCAAGAAACTGAATCCCTGCCGAAGACTTGCAAGTGAAAAGATGAATTCCTTTTGTAAAGGATCAGTGGAATGTCCTTCCTCTCTGAAACAATTACCCTGAGCTGATGTTGAGAGTGATTTTGACCCTTTTTTCTTCAATATTATCTCAACTCTCAATGCAATTAGCAATGGCCAATTACCCTTCACTATTGCCTTTGATGTATCTCCTCCGTTGACCTGGATATTCAGTAGACACTCTGTGTGTGTGTTACCTCGTGAACCACGGGATCATCAGCTGCTTATTTTCACCTGCCAGCAAGAAATTTCCCCAGCAGGCTGTAACATGTGCTTTGTTTCAGAGTACCAAGATATCCTACTACAGCTGCAATGATTTGTTGACTAATAGTTTTTTGAAAATCAATCATTTTTCATGTGAAAATGGCAGAAAATGCTACTTTCAGCCTCTCAAATATGAAAATGTTCATTTTTTTCTGTTTTACATTATATTATATTTAATATTTTGGGGGTTTGGCAAACAAAACGGGACATTAAAAGGCTTTGAGGAACTGAGATGTTAATTTTTTTAGTATTTTCAGAAATGTTAAAGACAGTAATAATCAGATGAATCAATAATGACCAGAATTGTTAGTTACAGCCTTATGCACAACCCACAATAAAAGTCCCCCAACCAATGACAACAGTCGGAGTCACTGCAGTGACAGAGATCACACAAACACCACCATTGTGTTCTTTGAAATACAGATCCGAGGGTTGTTCATAATTGGACCCCAGCTCTTGTGATGCTGGCTAAATATATGAGTTAGAAGATTTTACAATATCAAACAAATGGGAACTTCCCGACTCACCTGTGTGACTTTTTCTGTGACGTTGTGAGTTCTGTCTTTGACCTTTGGTGCTATGATGGTTGTCTCGGATGTTGGCGGAGAATGAGTCTTCTTATCAGTCCCCTCAGAGAAGTTGAGTGCAATCAGAGGGATCTTGCTGATGGTGCTATACTTGTTGATGTTAGAATCAGAGGTAGAGCCAAACAGGCTGGACTTCACATGATTAAAAGGGCCTGGTGGTTTAGAAGAAATAAACGACACATTAGTACCCTTAGTAAACATATCTGATATACAATATGTCAAATTTATGCAAACATAGGAGTTTATTGTTTTTTTTCATTTCTGTTTTTAGTATCATCACACATAGCAGTCTGTATACTGTGGATGTATCCAGCTGTACAGTAGCAGCCTATCTCACTGAACGTATTCTGGCATCAGTGAATAATAGTGATGGAGCTACGGGGTTTAGCTGCCTTCTGTGCAAATCGAAAACACTCTACAGCTCAGCTAGCTTATGTTGGTAAGAATAAGATCAGGTACCAAGAACTGTAATGTAAATTATCCAGTTATATACTAAGAGGAACTCCACATATTCATAACGCAAATGTATGAGCAGTATGGAGGACTAGGGACAGCACATTTCCTGCTAAAATCCATAGACTGTAAAAACAATGGACGACGCATTTCCGTTTCCTCCCAATGTACCAAAATGAAGCCAAAATATCCCAGTTACAGTCCCAGTAGATGCTGCCATCTTGCGCTGGTGATGTCATTCGGAGCCAGACTCTGCACAGTACTGAGCTAAAGGAAGAGGTCCCGCCCAAAACATCAGCCCAACCAGAGCACAATGTGAGCTGTGAATCATGACATCCCACCCCCTTTTTTATAGCATCATTTAACTAATTAAAACCTAACTGATTACATTATTTTTTTAACTACATCATTTGAGTTCTTAGTTTGGCTCATGTCCCATACCTCACACAGAGGGGGCGGGGCTTGTGACCTGTACTATAGCCAGCCACCAGTGGGAAATCTAGATGTTTTGGCTTCACTTACGTCAGGCCGTCCATCTTTAAATACAGTCTATGAGAAAATCCTTTTAAAGGAAATTTCAACAGACAGCTGAACAGAGTAGGTGTTTCAGTAACATAACATAATCTTAGTGCAGGGCCATTGATGCAATTGTTTAGGATTTTCCCACATATATCACCACTTAATGTCTTGCGTAGCTTGGAACAATTTCTAGCTAGCAGAGCTACAACAATATCACATAATACAAGCATCCATTCATGCAGGCTAATCATAAGCAATGCTTTGATTAGCACATGGTGAGAGCAGACATGAGGATTATATGATTACACTATATGATTTTAAAGACCGTGGATGTGACAAAATCACCACTTTGGTAGTATACAATAATTTCACATAATTAGTAAGTGCAGTCAGCGTACTCAACCTATCCACCCAAAGTGGATCCATGAAGAGCATTTATGCTGATTGCCTTGCTTGAAATTCATGCTCCAAAACAGCACTGAGCAATGAAATCACAGGCATAAATACAGGCTTACCTCTGACATTGTCTAAAGGCAGCATTTAGTCGACACAACAAATAAAGAGAAAGATTTTAATAAACCTATATACACATTGAGGAAAAGATGAGTTAGGGTTAATAAAACAAAAATGGTTTCTTAAATATCACTTGAAAAAGAGAAACCAAATCTGTAATCGGTGTACATTGCCTTGCTGACCCAAGTGGCATATGGTTGAGTTAACAGTATAAAGTAAACTTCATCATAAGATGATGGCTGGGCCAGTGGGCGCTGTACACTAATCTCAGATTGGAGCTGTAAGCCTTACTAACACACCGTGGTACATACCTTCACTGGTGGGACGATCCCTGAATATGCTTTTGGAATTGGAGCTGTAGGCCTCAATTTCATGGACGGATGAGGCCCGCCTCATGCTGTTGATGCTGCCTCTGGGGAAGGTGTTTGACAGGGTGCTGGAGGACTGCAGCGGCTCTGTCTGGTACAGCTTCTCCCAGAGGAGTTTAGGGGATGAATGGTCAAGTGGTTCGGGGCCGACGCTGGCCTGGGAAGAGCGGCGGCTGGAGCCTATGAGGCCATGCGTGTCATTAGTCTCAATGGGACTGCAAATGCTCTTGGTAGGTGAGGGGAAGCTCTGCAGGGCCACTGAGCCCTCATTCTCTTTGGGCGGGTCCACCATCACAGCATCTGGGTCCTCTTGAGGAAGAGACTGCTTGGTATTCATTAGGCTTAAAGCAGCCTGGCGGAAGCGGAAGAATCTGCTCCTCCCTAAGGAAATGATGAGAAAACTCAAGTTTTTAATGTACTGTATGCCACTGAAAAATAAAATAATGTTATTAAAATAATGCAAAATGATTGTTTTGATTGGATACATTTTTTCTGCCTTAAAAAAATGGCCAAAGACGTGAAAAACAAAAAACAATGTTTTTTAAGGGTTACAAAGACTTTAACCCTTGACGACCAAATTAGAGTCAGTTCATCATTTGGTCCAAGTGGATGTTTGTGTCTAATTTGAAATAATTATCTCAAAGCATTCCCGAAGTCTGTACCATTAAACCCGACTGTCAGAATTCTCAAAATGCACAATTCGATTTGTTTTCAGAATTTAAAGTCACAATTTGATTACAGTTTTGTTTTTCCAACACTGACAACTATACTTTTGTGAGACTATGGGGCTCGATTCAATCCAAGATAAACAGATCATTGATTTCATGCCCTGACAATTGTCTTTTTTTCTGTAATAAGGCAGGCTACATTGTATCAAGTTCGATATAACTGCCATATTTTTGGCTTTGATCATTGAAATTGAAACCTAACCCAACTACATAATGTCTCGGGCCACAGCTGTCACTGGCAAGGTGGCATAAAAATATAGAGGCCTGTAAAATACATACAATCATTTCTCAGTAATTGCAATGACAGTGGAACCAGAGGAGAACCACTCATTCACCTTGTGCCTTCAGTTCTTTTGGTCGGCTCTCCCTCTCAGTGATAACAATAGTGAGTAAAAAGTCACACAGAAGCCGATTGTTTAGAACAGCAGGTGCTGAAACATGTCCGCTTCTAAATAATGAAATGAACAAATTTTGGCGCTGGTTTCTCAAGTGTTCAGGGCTCCATGTGCTTTTTTCAGATTAATCTTTTATAAGATACTCTATTTGTCCCCGAGCAAGCAGGGCATCACATTTCTGTAATTTCTGCTAGACCTTCTGTAGCCGAAGCTTCACATCTTTTGATTAACAAAAACATGTTTAGCAGAAGATTCTGTGCTCTAGTGTTGCTGTGTTAGAAGATCAACGCCCTAAACTATGAAAATGAAGACAAATCAAAAGAAAATTTGGGTTGTGCTGTTCTGCAACACATCTCCTTTCAGTGCCTGTGAGTGTGAGAAGGAGCAGACTGTACAATCGATTTATTATGCCTCATTAGTTTGAGACAGGAAGCCGATTTTTGTACAGAAGTCACATTTTCAGAAGGGACACAGTAGCAAATGTTAATGACCTCTTGGGACAGAGTGAAAGTTTTGGCTCATTAACAATAGAAAGAGGGTGAAAGTGAAACCTGCATCACTCGTGAGGCACCCATCCCTCAGCAGCCTCCTTACATAACGCCATTGCCATCTGTTTCCATTCCCTGGCCAAATGTGCTGATGTTACAACTATAGCAGCTTACAATAGAGCAGTGACACTCAACAAGTTTCCTGGAGAGGAACCTAATGACATCCTGAGCTGGCAGGAGATACGGACAACCTTCCTGTCATCAGTGCTCTTGACTGTTGCTCTGGCTGAACACTCGTACGGAAAAGTTTGGCTCATAACAACTTCACAAGATGCGGTTTGTTGGAGTGGCTTAAGAAAAATATCCTTGTTATGCAATGTAAATCACTGTATTACCAATGACCACGACTGAGCCCTTTCATAATGACATCATCACCAGCACACATACAGTAAGTCCTAAATTATATCATGGAAACACACTTTTATAAACACTAGTACTTTACTTTAATGTTTCATATTTCAGCTGGAATATAATCTTGAGTCCCAGTCCTTTTTAATGACATTTAATGAAGCACTGCTAAGAGAAAAGGTTTATTTTTAGCCACAACAGCAGTTGAATTGCAATTGCCGTCTGTTGTCAGTTGTTCAGCCCAAACTTAGATATCTCAGCAAATTGAAAGGATTATTAATTTTTTATTTTGTATTTAAGCTCCCCAAAAGATGAAGCCTTCTGACTTTGATGTTCCCTTGACTTTTCCTCAGTCGCCATCATGAGGCTGAAATGTAATGTACGCTTTTGAGCAAAATCTGTCAAAATGCATCTGCCAAACTCCATTAGCTTCAGATGTACTTGGTGTTTACAGCTAATTAGCAAATGTCAGCATGCTCAAATGTTAAACGGGTAAACATTCATTAAACATACGTATCTCAGGCAGAGATGGTGAGATCAGGAGGGAAACTGGCGTCACTATGAGATCTTTGAATTCATGTAGCGTCCCAGGATTTTACACATCTTCACAGCTTGAGACTCACATGGCGTGTCATTTGAGCGCTATTAGAGTTTCACGTATATATATTTACTGTAGCGAGCCTGCTGAAAACTGTATTTGTGTTATGGTCATTAGAGTGGAATGGTATCTGCATGAGTGTGTTGCTGGGTTTAAATAAGACAGGGATGCTGTGCTAATTAAAAACTCCATGGAGTGTATTTACAGGATGAATGATCTGCTTCTCTGCTTTGTGTGTTGCTCTGAAGTTCTTCATCTTGCTGCTGTCTTGATAAAAACTTTTTCAGCTGTCCTGAAAAAGCTTATCAGCAGCTCACAGTGCAGTCATGAGATCTCCTCTGAGGTGGTTTCAAACCATTTCACACCTGAATTCATGGGACTGTGATGACTCACACATATCAGCCATGTGACCATAACCGCTCACATGGGCTTAACGACATCTCATGTGGCTTTTATGTATGAATCATGCAAAGAGGTTTACCTACTTGGGACTCCCCACCAGTGAGCAGACTGATTTAATCCCTCGGTTCAGTGATGAAATGTCTTTCAGGATGAAACAACAGCTCCGGCAGCTCATCATTTCCCTAATTACTGAGGGAGACATGTAAACCTGTCCTACTCAAAATGTGTTTATTCTCCTTGCTGGGAAAGTTTAAAGCTGGGTTTGAGGTATGAGAATCAGCAGCTTCTTCTACGCAGAGATTCTGCTATATTGGTGCAACAAAGATTTGCTGTCAAGCCGGTTTGCTTTTTTACATTGAACCAAACAACGGAGGCATAATGCTGCCCCGGTTAGTGGTGTTAGATGCCGGCATCAAAAGAGTCGTGACGTGTAACACAACAGCACCGTCATCTAGTGAGAGAGCCAATCTGAAAATCTGTTTTAATTAACCACCCGAACCTGACCTGACCTACAAACAGCCAACTTTATTCATTATAGTAGCATCTCAGGAGAGGACAGAGAAAACAGCCGAGAGCCACAGCGCTCTCCAAGGTGTGTGTGTTTGTGAGGGGAAGATAAGGTGCTGAAGGTGGACTACTGCATGCAATGTTAGTTATTAATATCCACTCTGAACACGGCTTTGTCACTTCTTGACCAAGCCTGTTGTCCCTTTTATTACAGGACGTGTGCTCACCTCTGTTGCAGTCTACCTCCACTGCCTGATCATAGGCTAAACAAATCTGCCCCCCCATTCCGTCTCCATAACTTTTAAACAGGCAGTGAGGCAGAATAATGGTGCACTTTTTACCCACTTTAACAACCTGTGTCAAAGGATCCCATTGTACTCTGCTGCTTCATAAGGAGATGAAATATATCAAGGTCTTGCTTACAAGTGAAGGAAAGATGGAGCGTAACATTAACAAGACGATCAATGCAACATGAACAGTGACACGGACTGTTTTGGTGAAAAAGCAGAGCGGAGCCTGAAGGGAAGCTCTTGATTTATGTTCCTGCCCACAGCCATGCTCACGAGCTGTGCGTAGCATTCAAGAGAATGAGATCGTGGATACAAGCAGCCAATGTCTCTCAGCTTCACAGGGGGTCTGAGCTCACCCTTAGGGATGAGGAGCTGGAACATCTGGAGTGGAGTGGACCTTTACATTGAAGAGACCCGCTCGCCTGGGCCTCTATTTTATAAGTTTGTAGATTGTAATGTTTACTGAACAGCAGATAGCAGTCTGTGTGTGTTTGGTGTGCAGTGCATCTTCCTGCTGAGTAATTTGTAAGTATTGTTTCTGGTATTGGGCCTTGAAGGCATGTTAAAGTTGCTGAATGGTGTGTTTTAGATGGCAGCTCAGGGAAAGAGGGATTACTCTCTTCCAGGATCAATATTGGGCTAGTTGACACCTGCGGGCTTATTGCCTGCTGTCAACAGCAGATCATAATTAGCTCCCCAATGTCCAAAAACCCCTTTTCATAGGCTGCTACACCAAAATGTTTGGCTAGGCCCTGTGGGAATGATCTTCATGATTATTTCAGGTAAAATGCTTTAAAAAAGTATTTCTGTGACATGACAAGTTCGTCCTTTGCACACGGCCTGTCATTTTGCTAAGGACCCACCTGTCACTCAGTGCTTCTAATTATATCTAACCTTATTATAAATCAAACAGGTGAATTATATAACAGTTCCCCTGGGGAAATTAGGAATAGAGACCAAACCCATTTTTGTCCTGTCTGCAAACCTGTTTATTTCTGTTGTAAATTTGGCGTTTTTATCTTGGAAATTTGTGGGAAATGACTCATTTTTGGATCCAGCCTCAAGTGGCCATTCAAGGAACTGCAGTTTTTTGGCAGTTCAGTGTTCACTTAATTTTTCAGCCCAAGAGGGTCAGCTTGGTAAATTTAAACTGTTACGCCCTGATGTTATTTAAAGGCTGCTCCAAAGACAAAGACAATAGTAAGGTCGTACTTTAAGTGTGATGTGTGCATGTAGTCAAGACTCTTTCGAATCAAAAGTCACATCATATGTTCATCTGCCCCATCTACCCAGAGGTCCCCTCGCTGTAGCACGGTCACAAACAATCAAGTCTGATTAGCGGTGTTAGCAACAGGCACGCACGCACGCATACACAAACTCATTCATGCATGCACACACCTACGTACACACATACACATAGTACAGCACAAGCCGATTGCCACAGCCCTGGAGGAATTCATGCTGAGTGAAGTGGAGAGCAGAGCTCTGGTCAGAGAAGAGATGCTGAGTGCCTCCAATCAGCGAGGAGCTCTGACATTTACACCTACTGACATACATCCAAATAAAAAATGAGGGTGCTGTATATGCTGCCCTCCCAAAAGACACAAAACAGATACAACGATTAACAATTTAACATTTTCAACAAGATAAGGTTACGTAAGCAGACTGCTCACTCCCTGCATGCACGCATGCATGTAAACTGCATTGTACTGGCGAGCTAAATAATGCAGACTTTTTTGGAATAATAGAGGCCGGGAACATGTTTGGAGGTTACACTGAGCTACTGAGGGAGCTGAATAAAATTCTCTAGTGCTTAATTAGCATCTAACAGATGTAATTTTAATGAATTATTTCAATTACCACCCTCCACTTTTGCACCTGCCCTTTGTTAAAGGAGTGGGGAATTGGTTGTTTTAGAAATGGTGCCATCTCCCAAAAATGAGTGCAGGTTTCATTTGGAAAAAAAAGAGGGAAAAATATGACTATTGCATGACAGATGCAGTGCCATGCATAATCTGTTGGTGCTGCATCATATCATGATTTTTTTAGCTTTGGTCATGAAAGGAGTTTTTACCTAGAAAATACTTGTGTGGGGTAAAAAGGACATTTCAATTGATAAAATAGCACAACAACAAAGATAAAAAAGAGTCCCATTTCTATTTTTACCTTTTCACTCCACACTAATGCTTGTTCGGGTACTTTTATAACATGGTATGGGTGAAATAGTTGATCAAATACTCACTTTGATCTGACTTTGTCGGGGACGTCGGGCTTATCTTCTCTGTGGAGTTGTCACTTTCCTCGTCCACGATGTAATCAAAATTTAAGATAAACATCATCACCACCCCCTCTTCGTTTTTCACAGGGATTACGTGAATGTTACACTGAAAGTCAGACCCTGAAAGAGAAAGACAAAGTGTCAGTGCCAAAAAGCTGCATCATGCCCCACCATTCTGCCTGTCATCTCTAAAAGGGTTAGTATGTAGTAGATGTCTTTATTTGTCCCAAAACAATAGAAAAAAACATTAAACTTCACGGAAATTATCAACAAGTACAATAACAATCATTCAAATCGTTTTAGAGGCTTTTATTTAGAATGATAATTAAACAGAAATCTAAAAATGAATAACACCCTCTGATTTCACATGGATGCTGAAAACCGAGAGAAGTTGATTTAAAGGTCAATGCCCGCATGTCAGAGCAAATAAAACAGTCGGGAGATAAAATAAGTATGCCCAGGGGTTAAACACAGTAAATGTATGTGTGTTCATGTGTGCTGCATGCCTCATATAGCTGATCTACACGTATTTTAATGAGCAACACACAGCATAAAAATGACTAAGCTTAACATAGGAAACATAAGCTATGGCTAGGAAATTAACCACAGTTTATTTTCAGTTAGGATTCTGACGTTCAACCATTATGAAAACAAGATAATTGAGATCATATGACTATTGTGCCACATTCCACTTCACATCGATGGTTTGGAGTTGTCTTGTGTTATAAATACAGTGAATCCCTTTCTTTACAGCGGCACGTTTGGAATATGTTTAATACAGTTAAAATGCTATATATGTTTAGGAAATTTTTACATTGTGCACTACAATACATTTAAGCAAATGTATTTTTATTTATAATCTTATATATTGAAAATAGAAGATTGCAAAAGTGCAGAAATGTTACAACATTGTTTATTTCCATATAATAATTTGGATTCATATATACACACATATATTTGAATGTGTATACATACATACATTTCTGTATGTGTTTTTGCTTTTTTAGTTATCTATCTCAAATTATTTACATTTATTTCCTCATTTTCCACTTAAAATATAATCTAAATAAATGCAAGAAAATCTATTTTCAAAACGCTTTTTTTAAAAGTCCAATAAAGACACGTTTCCAAGCCAATGAGTAATCAGGTTAAATAAGCGTTATCTCAATATTGACCCAAATGATCATGATTTTTGCCATAATCAAGCAGCCCTAATAAGGGCCGCAGTGTCGTGCAGACAGCAGGGTTTAGCAGAATAAATCAAACAGGCAGCACAGATTACAGCCAATTTGGAGGATTGCAATGTGCTCATAGGAACAATCACTAGACGTGAGCATTGTGTGAGGCAGTGAAGCAGAAAACAATCCATGATCTAAACTTAGTCTTGAGCCCAGAATACCCCAATTTCTCAGCTGAACTGGTTATCGCTGTGTTAGTGGAAGCTATTGATGCCTCAGGGCACAACTGCCCACCAATAAAACTTTATACTCACTGGACCCTAAACAACACAATAGCAGCCATACATCCAGGGCGACACACAGCATCGCAGTGACCATCTCTGCTGTGGAAGAAAGCTTTCCCAACAGCCTTTAGTGTATTATCACTATAATTAAGTTTTAAACACATGTTTAAAGTTATATATATTTTTTAAGAGAATACTTTAAATGTTAGAAAGTCAAAATGTCCAATACTAACTGTCCCGGTGCCTCTCTATGTAGGTCCCTCTGTGTTTCTGTGTGGCTAGCTGTGTCTCTCCTACTCACAGAGGACACATATTACCAGTGTTCACTGTAATCTCCGCAGGGCTCACAGACACCCTGCCAGCAGCATTCATTAGCAGTAGACTTGCTGTCTGACTAAATATAACAAGCTCGGTCTGCCTCAACATGCCAGAGTTCTGTTGGAAGGATTTCTGCATCAAAACTCCCAGAAGTGATGCTGCGTTGTCGCCACTTACTAAATAATAATGTGATTTTAAGACAATGGAAAAAATCAAAGATGCCTGGTTATTTTTTGTTGTAAAGCAGAAGAGCGGTGCTTAGGGAGCTGGATAACTGTGAGTCCGTCCCCACAAAATCCCTTTTTCATAAAAAGCACTTTCCTGCATTTCCCAGAAATCCTTTACTTAATTCTACATTGTCCCATCTATAAAAGGGAGCGTTTTTGGTTTAGACTTTGATCTGTTTGATTTAACAGTGTGCTCATTTTTCAGAATGAGTGAAAGAGTTATTCAGTATCGCCTTTTAATTATCTCATAAATCCTGCAGGAATTAAACTTGTTAGTGATGCATTGTTAAAATCTTCAACCCAAAAATGTGCAATTATTGAGGTTATTTTTGGGACCATTTCTCCTTATAATAAAATTGGAATATTAAATGAAATGAGAGTAGAGAGGAAAGACTTACATGCAACAAAGGATTACTTTACACATTTTTTTACTAACAGCAAGACTATTTATTATATATTATTAATATATTTCAAATATCAGATTTCTAACCACATATTCATTGTTTTTGACCAAAATGTGCAAACTACATTTTTCCAAACAGATCTTGTGGTTGTTACTATATTGAGAAAGGTTTATCCAAATACAATAAAAAACTGACCCACTCAAGATATACAAACAATATATATATGTTATAATATATGGTATTTATTGTAGTTCATCACACGCCATAATTTTAAAAATGATAAAATGTCAAGCTGTTTTGTATTCTAGGTAAGACAAGAAATGGCCATATTGAATTTAATTTGGGGATTTTTATGTGAGGAGACAGATGCAGATGTTCCCTTTGCTCCAGAGCTCAGGGATGAGAGCATACTTGATTTTAATTTTGCTCTCTGTCAGGGGTTTTCTGAAGTTTTCTGATTAGAGCAATAACTCGTGCATTGAATATGAATAGCCAAGGTTCACTGACTGCAGTCATGTGAATATAAAAAGCTCTGAAATCAGCCCTCTGGAAAAAGAGTAAATAGGAGTAATACACTAAATATTTATATTAGTTCATAATGAGATCTGGTGGACATTTTATAATATCATGCTCTGTGCACAGCCAAGATGCTCAATTCAGCAGGAAAATTTCTGGACTGGAAATTACCTTACCAGATGGGAAAACAATGGTCATGCTTAAAGGCTAAGCCATGGGGGTTCCCTCTCATCTGGTCTCCTGCTGAATGTCACCTCTACCAAAATGGATCAAAGGAAAGCCTCTTTATAACTGCCATGGTAAATCAGCAGAGTGTGCAGCTTGAAATCTGATATGATGATATGTTATTATTACAACATCATCCATCATTTTGATTTTTGATTTTCTACAGTGCTCTTGTCCTGGTGAACAAGAGGAACTTCTTGTGAATAAACAGGGAGGTCTTTTCTTCCCCTCAGTAGAAATCAGTAGCAGTAAGCCATGTGATGGACTGAGCTGCTCATGACCTGAAGAATGACAGTCTCAGTCATTGATTGGAAACAACTGTGTTATTCATCTTTTAGACTTCCAACAAAGGTCAAGAGCGTACTGATGGTATTTGGTGGGTACAACCGTGCAAAACGAAAGCTTGGATTTAATTTTCTCCCCATATCTGATTGTCCCTATTCAATTAAACCTTACTCATGTGCTCTAATATTTATACCGACTAAGATTCACAGTATTGTATAATGAATGGCATTTTTTCAAATTAGCGATTGAGACCATGAACTTATAAGGAAATCTATTGAATAAATCAAGTCGATTATTTTCTCATAGACCTCTATTCACATCCCCTGCTTGCCTTTGGAAAGAATGCAGATTAAATGCATTTCAGCATTGGCTTCCCTTTTCAGGCCTGGAGGTTTCAGCTTGATTTCAAGTCAAACTCAAGCCAAAGAATGATATGTGAATAAAACTAAGTGGACAGATCCCACTTTATGGATGTGGGATGCTACCCCCAGTTGACTGACTAATAGCTAACTAAGAGCTTGACTAAAGGAATTCGTATTCGGCGACCAATTGAACAATTTTGTTGACAAATCTATTTGATGATTTAATCGGCAAAACTGTAAAACTGACCTTCAAAGAATCATGCAAAAGCACCACCTATAATCTTGTGTTTAGCAGAAATGGGCTCATAATTAAAGCACTCAACAATGACCATCAACTTAAGAGATTTCAGTTGACTAAGAACAAAAAGAACAATTCATCGACTAATTGATAAGCAACTAATAGCCTTTTCCGATTCTTCTCAGATGAGGCATGAAGATGAACAAGCAGCTGTGGTCTCTTCGTTGACTTTTAAGGTACGGCTGCAAGCTCTCTACCCCAACTAAAGGCATCAGTACACTTCAAGTTCTGGTTACATCATCAAACAGCATCTGAAATCCCTCTCTGAGTGCCCTCAAGGAGAGACTTTGCCTTATCTCGATTTCTAAGATTCATTATGTGTTGCTCCACACCATGAAGGTCGGCTTTTCATCCAAGATACGAGTGTGGCTTTAGATGTGGACGGCCAACACTTCATACAAACCAGTTTATAACAAGCATACCCAGCCTTTATGGAGGCTGAGAGAACGACTTAGAATGAAAATTCACTTTGACAGTGTGAATATATTCATTAACAATATATTAACAACACAGCATTTAAATCACACATTGCGACAGTGCTCCTCTCAGACTGTGATGAATGGGTTGCCTGATATCAGACAGATTTGTCATCTAGCAACACTCCGTTTCAATCTTCAGTCTAACATTGCCTCCACTCTAAACGATTTCCATGCAGGAGGGCGATTTGATTTATCCCTCACCAATCATTACAGACCAACCTGTCTTGAATCTTACATCACCTAAAGTTGACACTGATGCACAGTAATTCCAGCATACTGGTTTTCTTCGATTCTAAGAGTGGAGACAAGAAAAGTAAAAACAAACTACGATGTCAGTCTAAATTGAGAAGACATGACAGCTTCGATAGCAGCGTTTATCTTTTCATGGTTGCCATTGTTGTTATTACTCCTTGGTTCCGGTGCACAGCTTGAACATGGCAGCGCCCGCGGCGCCTATTGGCTAATCATTAACCCCCCAGCGGCACTCACTGGATCGATTGCTTTTCAACCAAGGAACCGCTGTTTTATGTCACAATGCCAGACAAATCAGTCAACTCAGTGCAGAGGACACATTCAAAGATCTGGACCCAAGCAAACAGCTCCTCTGGGAAATTATAAGACAAAACATACATGCTATAACGGGGCGCACAGCAAATTTAGAAAACACAAGCAACCACAGAAATTCTGCAAGTCTTATGGAAAAAAACACGAGAGGAGATTCTGGAGGCCACTAATGAACATGCTGGTGATTAGTAAAGGACACATGTGGCCAATATCTGCAGCAATATCAAAATGTAATCACAAAATATGAAACTAAAAGATACAACACTGGCAACTCACTAACTGACAGGCATGTTTATCTCTTCTTAGTGCTCCCTTGTGTTTTAACTCTGCTGTGTTCTTAACAGCCTGCTGTGTTTTCTGCCTGTGCTCCATTTTTATTAATTTTCATATTGGACTTGTGTCTGGGCGTGTCTTTTTAGTATTATTGATTTATTTGCAGTGCTTTATCTTCCTAAATGTGACACATGCATTGCGAAAGATACTTTCTTCATTTTCTTGACCATGTGTTTTTTTAAGCTGCAGTGCTTATATATATAACTCTCTATCCACTGCACCACCTGGCAAGATCCTTGGATTCCCTCTCTCCTTTTCCTTTACATTTGAACTTCTGACCCTGGTATATATGAATATAAATAAGTGTACAGTATGTGTGCTACTGGAGACTGCTGACCATTTGGGTTTCAGGCTATCCAACCTTTCTATTCTTCACACTCGACTCAGCACAACAGAATACCGTCCAAACATGGCCATAGCTGCTGGACATGGTTAACATCATTGACAGTGGAGCCGTTTGTAGCGGTGAGTGTCCATTAATTCCCTGACCTTTACGTAGAGTGTTCCCCTGCAAGCCAAGAAATTTTATTTACACCTGCTTGAATGAATGGACAGTGTATTAAGACTAGCTCCCTTTTCATGATGGAAATTTCATTACTGTAGATTCTATTTCCATCATCAATTATTAACACATTGCTGCTTAATCAAGTGATCGTTTGGACACTCTTACAATGATGACTCACAGGTCAAACAGAGTTGTGGTGATATGTAAGATGTCTGAAAGATACATGAATATACAGTAGTAGTAGTGGCTATATTCATGTAGTAGTGTGAGTTACTGCTATGCATTTTTTAAACTTGTTTCAAAAACAGAAGCAGTTTGAACCCTGCTGTTCGATCGATGTATTGAGGCTTCATATTAATCTGCATGAGCTGATGTGCTTTAGGGAGAAACATGAATAATACTGTTGAGCGTTGATTTTTGTTTTTGTATCTTTCTACTGATGTACAATCCACAACTGGAGCTTTTAAACAGTACAGCCTCAGACCACTGCCTGGTAGTAAGTCGTGTATAATGAAATCTGACATGTTTCTTGTTTAGGGCTATTCTGCTGAAGCCAATACGCAACGTTACTGGGGCATAGCCAATCGGGACTAGGGCATGTAGGGAGAGGCCATGCAAGCTAACCCTTTGTTTAGAGTCCTTGGGCCTTGTGGCAACATCTCGCCTCAGTGAGAGTGCTGTAAGCTACACAGCCTGGCCTAATTTCATCTTCAATCAGTGTCTCCAGAGCCATCAGGGCTAACTAGCAGCTCTGGCTCAAACCACATTTCATTTGTGTTTGTCTTCATCAATTCATGACATTTGGTTCCGTGATCTTTTATTCTGTTTAATTTGGCGCAAAGTTTGGCGGATTACATGCAATGGATTGTAAAATATTTAAGTTAGCATACAGTGACTGATTAAGAGCAAAACACAGATGGTATGCAGAGGAATATTAGATTACCACCTCCAGCACAAGCATCCCGTGAGATAAAAATAGCCTGTGGATAAACATTCCTGTTCAATGCAAAGTTGGACCTGAACTGTTATGGTATTTACAGCTCCATCTGCTTCTCTTTGCTCATAAAACTGTTTCACTTCATAATTAAGGTCAACAATGGAAGAAAACTATCCATTACAATAACATTTTTGCTATAATTAAGCTTGAGCTGTCAAAAGTGCTCACATTGGAATATTCCTTCTAAAAAAACAAATAGGTTCAAACTATTCAACTTGCATTATGGCCCCAAACCAGCACAACAAGACACAGAGGTACTTTTTTTCTACATACTCACACACAAACAAATTACTAGAGTGACAGCCCCCTGGCAAGCTAACTAGCTAACCAACCAGGTGCTAGAGGAGTAAAATTGAATGACTTAATACTTCATCCACACAATCTTCTCACAGCATTAGAAAGCACATTGCTATTGCCAGAAGAGTGATAACTTGGTTTGGCTCATTCTCTGTAACCAACGTAGCATAAAATCATGGCGGATCTAGCATCTAGCTAACTAGTCAGCCATCTGTTTACACAGCTCCCATCCGCTATCCTCTGAGTCAATGGTCGGCCAACAGCAGGGAGTGAGGTGAGACACAGAGGGGTGTGCCGGCATGGCAAGGGTTTTTTTGTCCGATTGGTTGTCAGTTAAACAGTAAAATTCATCAATGCAGTCGTGGATGTGCAAGCAGCCACAATAGTGCTGCCTTTATAAAAAAAGGAAAAAAGGTTTTCCATTTTTCTATTCAAATGTCTGTTTTTATAAAATACATATTCAAATACATGTACAGCCTTAAATGAAGCTGATATTTGAAGCCAGTGTCCCCATTGTTCCGCTTAAATACGAGCTTAAGTTATAGCATGTGATCCACACGTCCCATTGCACAAAGGTGGAAAGGTCCACTGCGCTGTTTTTAATTTGTAACATCTACCTGGACAAGCTGATTTCCATCTAACAGATGAAACCTGATGAGCAAAGCTCTGTGTGTGTTTCACCTCATACTGCGAGACACCAAAGAGGCCTGTGCATGATGAAAAATGAATGTGCTCTTTTGGAGCGTGGTCATCCAAGTGTCCTGCAGCACACCTTGTGCAGTGTGGGCCCCCCTGCCACTAAACCCTCAGCAGGGGTACGCGGCCCTTCAGTCCCCTCGGTGGGGAGTCACCTATGAAACCCAGCACCCACGCATACCACATGTCCCAGATCATTCAGCACGGTTAGCTAAGCTGCCGCCGTTATGTAGCCATTATCCATTTAACTTCTCTCTGCACGGTGTCAGCTTCCTTTTGTTAAGACTCATTCAGGTACAAAGTATTATTACACCCCGTGGAATAGGATAGCTTTACAAAGCCATCAAGGGAAAGCATTTATCTCATTGATTATGTATCATCGCTGTAGGAAGACTGCGGCGGTGGTATCTCCTCTCATAACCCGTCTTGGTTGTTCACATAGAGGGGAACACAAAAATTGAACCAAAATGCCCTCGTGCTAAAGGCCTGTGCTGCGCTCCCACGGTCCCCATTGTTCCACTTCTTTTAATTTCTAAGCATATGCATAAGCAGCTTAACTTTTTGCCTTTTCAGTGAAAAAAGTCAAAGCTTTGTGTCTCCTCATGTCACACGGCTTCCTCAAATCCTGACCTTACTTTTTTTTTTGTCCCCACTGTAGTTATTGATGGGAGAGGAAAAACAAACTACACTATGTCACATTGCAATTCCTCAAAACACAAGCTTTTAAGGCAAGTCTGTAGATCTTAATTCAACCAGTATTTGGGATGCATCTTGTGTGTGAAAATTCAGGTAGAAAACATATGTGAGCTAGTTCATTTTACATTCTTATTTAGCATGCCTGTGTGATCTGTGACGTACAGTAGGTGCGTTGAAAATGGAGGGGCTTTAACACAAAGGATTAAGTGATTTGCATGAAGAGTGATAACTTGGAATACAGTTAGAAAAGAGACGTGGAATACATCCACTTTCCACCCATCAGCTTCAATTTGTAGAGCAACTCGAATCAATATGGCCATCGCTCTCAAGGATGCCATGAATCTTTCATTCCCCTATAGCAGTGGGAGCGTGTGGATTGTGTCCCTCCATACCAGTTTAATGCATTTACCCTGTAAGCTGCTCATTCCCAGTCGCCGCACTGTCAGCCTTGACATCTTTATTCATGAGCACACACGCTCGCTGTAAATTCCTCTGAGGAGTATTAAGAGTTGTGTCTTGAAGCCGTGATGCACACCGGAGAGGATTGTGAAGAGACAGGGAGCAACGATTATGTCGGAGGGTTTCTGTAGCTCTCATTCGCCACGCTTCAAACATTACAGGCGCACAACGTTTCGATGGAGCGCAGCATATGTGTGTAAGATGGGAGACTAAATGAAGTTGCTTAAAAATCCTGCTTGTCAAAAAGCAAGCTGTTCGTGCTCTCGCAAACAGGCCCTGGAGTGTTTTGTGTAATTGTCTTGCAGTTTTCTGAAAACAATCTATTTTAGCAGCGTAGCATCTGGCTCTTGGTTCCTTCTGATTAGCAAAAACTAACAAAAAATAGTGCAGTCTGCTGATGGTAGATTAAACATGTATCCATGGCCTAGAATCTAATCAAACTCACAATTAAAAATTAAAGCCCTCGCTCCTTATGATTAAATAAAATATTACGTCTCTTATTTCCCAGCGCCTCATATAGTGCTGTTTGTACATGCCTTGGAAGTCATCACAGAGTAAAGAAGATGAGGGAACAATATCGCACGCACAAACATTTTGGCGCCAGTTGGTGCAAATACTGGAACAAAACAAAAAGAACAAAATCATGTTCTTGTTTCGTTGCTCTATATGAGGAGTATTTTTGGATTGACTCTGTGCAGCTATGTCATGCTGACCATAAAAAGCTCATGTGAGAGCATGGCAGGAGGTGGTCAATCCTGGGATTTATGCCACTGAGCAGTAACATCGTATTAATTCTCTCTGACTCAGGATTGCTGTCTCTGCAGTGCACCATTCATACCGGGACTAGGATTGGCCAAAAATGAATGACAAACCCCAGTCTAGCATTAAAGGGAGAACATGTTTTATGCAAAGCTGGCAGCGCTGTAGCCTATCACATGTACAGCAATTTGACAGATTAGTGGATTGATCTGCTGCCTACTAAAGCTGCTGTACACCTTTGCTGCACACAACAACATGGATTAATGCATCATGGATGTTCACATACACACTGAGTGTATTTTATTTAAAAAGTGTAAAGAAGATTTATTTTTTTTGGTAAAGACAGAAAACATCAGGAACTTACAGGACGGCATGCACGCTCTGACTCTCCTTCACCATCCCTCACTCTGTCTATCAAAGCACAAAAAGCTGTGGAGCATGTTATCACCTGACATCGCACCTACTGCTGCAGCCAATTTCTATGTTTGATTTAAAACTAAGAAAGGGTGCACAGCATCATAATAGCAGCCAGAGGTTTGTGCCACCCAGGCGAGAAAGAAAAGAAAGCATCCATAATTCTGCTGCATGTGTTTCAATGTTTCCACATTGAGCTTTTGACTGTTAAACCTCCTCTATTATGCACACAACCAAACACTTATAACACCAGCATAATGTCTTTTTGACACCACCACAACCACTTTCTCGTAGTTGATTGTTTTAATTTGGATATTATATGCAGAATGTTTTTTTTCTGGTTGTTTTCTTACGCTTTGTTTTTTTCTTTATTTTTCAGTGCAAGGACTCTGTTTACATCCTTAGTCTTAACCTTGGTGAGGTATGAGGAAAGTTAAATGGATCTGTTTACTTCATCAAGTGCATGTATACCTCTAGCATAAACTTACACAAAGGAGTTATTTAAGAGCCGACTGCCCTTATTGTTTTCCACCATCAGGGCTGATGTCTGAATGTGAAACACATCTTGTAACTGACTCTGGCTGGTTGGTATCTGACTGACAGGCCACATGGACAGAGCGAGGAGCCGCAGTAGGTGCTTTTCTCAGAAGAAACGCGTCACAAAAGACCCCTCTCAGCTTACGGGCATGCTGTGACAGCCACACTCTTGTGCCAGGCCACTGACTTACCATCCTTGCGGTAGTAGGTGATCTCCACCTTGCGCTCCTCGGACCCAATTACAGCCTGGGCCACCTGGCTGATGGCCTCTTTGTCGGTCAGGTCGCCGTGCAGGAAGTCGCAGGTGCATGGCTTCTGCATGATGTCTGGTCTGGAGAAGCCTGTCATCTCACAGAAGCCGTCGTTGCAGTATATAATCGCACAGTTCTCCACCCTGGCGTTGGCTATCACAAATTTCCGGTCTGCATGGGAAGAAAAAGTATGTATTGTGATCTCTGACCTCAGAAACAACACCATCATGTCTGCACATGATCACTCAGCAATGAAGTCTATTAAAGGGACAGTTCACCTCAAAATCAAAAAGAATTATTTTTTGCTTACCTGTAGTGCTATTTATCCTATTTAGATTGTTTTGGTGTCAGTTGTTGGTTGTTGGAGATATCGGCCGTAGAGATATCTGCCTCATAAGGCATAAAATCCCTAATAAGAAAACAGTTCCTACGCAAAACTGCCCTTAACGTCTGTAGATTATTTTGAGTAACTGGATTATGATTTTTGAAGATCAGTGTTTTTTCTGCACTTTGTGCACCATAGGTATAGTGTCATATAGTTTAATTATATTGGAAGTAAGGCAGGCATCTCTATGGTAGATAACTCCAACACTAAAACAAGCTAGACTGATAAACAGCACTACAGGTCAGAGGGAAAATATGTATTTTTGATTTTGGGGTGAACTGTCCCTTTAAATGTACTGAAACTATAGAATATAAGCAGCCTACTAATCATTTGTTTCAACAAAACTCATATAAAAAAGACATTTCAACAATCAGCCAAGCTCCTTTAATTGTCATCTTATGAAAGAAAGTCTTCCTGTAATGTTTTTCTCTATCGCCATAAATTATTTTTTAATAGGAAGTAACGTTTTTATCGCACGATAAAGTTAAATGCATCCATAAATTGTTATTGCCTTGCTGTTAAATTGTCAAATATTTACTTTGTAGGTAGCAGCAACTGTAAATAAAGAAGATACTTACTCTGACCCTCGAATTTCCGAATAATCATTCCCAGGAATGTGTTTTGTGGCGCAACGTGACCTCTTCTTACAGGCATGTTTACACACTATGTGTCCCACGATCTCCAGTAAAAAGCGCCTTTACAAGTAAATCCCGAAGTTACAGATGTTGGCTCTTTGTGATGTTTCCTTTCGCACGGACCATACTCGACGCGAGCACTCTCTCCACTTAAAATGACCTTCCCACTTCGCCGAGGAGTTCTTTTAGCCCGCTTGTGTGCCTGAGCATGTGAATGCCTCCTCGCCGAAACGCACGGAATCGGGGAGGATTGCTTGAGTAAGATTCAGTTCGCAAAGCATTTCGCGTTGAGGATGGATGCGATCTCGTCGTCCTCTGTAGTGCTGTGATGGGCGCATACAGCGGACAGTGGTTGATATGCCGAGGGGAGTGACGTGGCTCCCATGGGACTTAGTTCCCTCCACCTCGGGTAAGGATAAGTCCCAGCCTCGTGCACAGAGACTGAGCTTTAACGGAATATGCGCTTATTAGGAAATTTGATGCCATATAATATACTGCTCAGCATGAAAACATGCACATTTTACAAACTGATAGTGCACTTTAAGTGCAGAGTGATAAAAGTACAGTTTACTATTAAGATAGCGAGGCTCCCTATGTGTTTTCATAGTATGAAAGCACTGCTTGACTGGTGAATTTCTTAACATTTTACTCTTTCACACACACTGTAGGATGCTTTTTTTTTTTTTTAGAGAGAAACAAAAAAAGATGTCACAGAGTTATTTTCAAACAATATTGCCCAAGAGTAGGCAGCTACTTTTCTCTAAGTCTGTGTCTAAGAAGAATTAATTTTCTTAAACCTCCAATGAGTAAATAATTATAATTCAAAGGAATAGTGCAGCATTTTTTGGAAATACTTATTTGTTTGTTCTCTCGTTCTGGCTCATTTTGGGTAAAAAAATAATCAGAAATATTAGTTCTCAACTGGGGAAATTCACGAATGTCCTTTCAAGCTGCAACAGCTCGGAAAGTCTGCAAAAAAATCAGTTACACGATTTTTCAGGAACATGGTGTACAAAGATAATGCCAGGTAGATTGTAATTGATTCATATATTGCATATGATTTTCTTTGCTCGCATATTATTTGTAATATGGTGTTGAGTTATTATTACTGGTTGCTGTCCATTTACAGGGAGTTTTATTAGGTTAAAAAACGTTTTTTAACGTTATTTTCTTTGAGGGCTGAAGTGGTTTGTACTCTCCCCTCAGTACTCCAGCTTGTGGTTCTTGTGCCACGGGCTCCTTATGGAGTTTGCATGTTCTGTGTGTCAGCGTGGTTTCTCTCCAGATCCTCTGGCTTCCTCCCACACTCCAAACACTGAGGGTTAATTGGTGACTCTAAATTGTCCAAAGGTGTGAATGACAGCATGAATGGTTGTCTGTCTCTATGTGTCAGCCCTGCGGTAGTCTGTACCCACCTCACGCCCAATGTCAGCTGGGATCAGCTCCAGCCCCCCACGACTGGAGTTTGGATAAGGATAAAGGATGGTCGTCTCCCAGGTAGCATCCATGTTGATTCCACATTACAATTTACTGCTTATGAATAAACCAGGTCAGAAACATGACTTCCCAACATTTACTGATGTTTAGTGAACCCTTTGAAGAGCGATTCAATTCCAGTGGTTGTACTGGATGCTTTTCAGAGAGCATTTCTATGAACACACAAACAAGGTTCTACACAAATGTACCAAATAATAATAATAATAATTTAAGGCCTTTTACTAACATCTATATCACAGTCTTAATGTTTCTACTTACTACCTGAAACAACTTTTTCTCAGGACTGTGTGGGTGTGTTCTTGCTGCACTTGACTGACATCTCTCCGACTCTCCTGTAGCTTTGTTTCACCTGTAAGGGCGGCACACAAATGACAAAATCACACCTTAACAACTCTTTATATATATACTTCACTACACCATATTCTCAGCAGCATAGCTTGATTCAACTTTAACCCAAGCTGTTCAGCAAGAATGCCTGAAAACCCACATCAGGGGTTCCACTGCCAGGAGCTCCTTAAGTTGCTGTCCATGGTGCTGAAGAGGGTGATATATTCAGGTGATAATAAGAACCCTGATTAGATTTATATTTGGCACATGTGGGCTAAAATCTTCCAGCGTCAATCATTCTCAGTTCATTATGTTCCATCTTGTTTGGCTGATGTGTTCTCTGTTGCTGGTTAACAGGAACACTGCTGAGCTGAAGCACTTGGCTGTTCTTTTAGGAGGGCAACTTTAAAAGACAGTTCTCCCCCATGTCAAAAATGCATATTTTCCCTCAAAACCTGTTCTGCTATTCATCACTCTCGATTGTTTTGGTGTGTGTTGTGGAGTATTGCAGACACTGGTCTTGGAGAGTCTGCCTACCCTGGAAAATAATGGAACTATGTGGCACTTTGCTTGTGATGCTCAAAGCGCCAAAAAAATACATCTGAAAAAAGCAACAGTCATGTCTCTTTCCAGAAATCGTGACTCAGCAGCTCAAGATAATCCACATACCTTGTTGTGAGCAGTTTCATGTACTGGAGTGGAGGGGTGGCTTTGATGTGTGAGGTGTTAACACTATTTCAAAACATTAAGACATAGAAAAGTCCCAACCAGTTGCCTTTATGACAGCATTGGCCATGCAAGGCTCAGGACAGTAGAGGGCGTGTTAAGCCATTTTAAAAGCACAATATGCCATAAAATGTGCATACATTTGGTAGGAAATGTCAAAATTACCATTATCATTGATGCATTTTATGACATTGCAGTTATATCATTTAGTTTACAGCTCAGAGAACTTGTTCAAATGTGCAATACTACTTTAACAGACCCCAGTCCCCACTGGACTGGTGATTCTCAGAGACATAAGTAGGACTGGCAACACTTAAAAAATTACAGGGAATCATTTGAATAAATGCTGGAAACATCACAAATGCTATTTTTCCTTTGTAATGGAATAATAATGGTTGTTGGGCATCCGCTCAGCCATTTTACTGGATGAATCAATTAGCTTTTACAGCTCACTGTGCAAGTAGCCAAGTTTTGGGGCTTTTGTTTCTCATTTAGACATAGCAGAAAAATCCATTTCAATGTTTCTGTCCTTGAATAAGAAGACAGTAAATCCATTCTCAGTGGAACTAAATAAGGTATACTTTATACTTTTTTTCTAACTTGAGACACATTTAATGTTCAGATGTTTACCCCAATTATTCGTGAAATGAGCTACATCTGTTAGACAGATTTTTTCTTTATCTTGGAGATCCCACATGTTGGTGTAACTGTCCATTAAAGTCAGCACAAGGTAAGCCTGACTGAGACGCTGTCCATGGTCCTGCATTATCACAACCACTCTGTATCCTCTGGGGGCTGAGGGAAAGCTGGTATGCCTCACTGCTGTGTACTGATTTTCATGAATGGGTTTACAAACCAGAGAAATCAAAGTTCAGCTAATCTGTGAAGACTACAACAAACAGCCAGGTGGTGAAAAAAATGAAAATGTATGTGTAATGCAAAACCTCACTTAGTCTTGAAACATCTGTCTCAGTATTTCAGCTCGAGCTCATCGCCCATCTGGTTGATTGAGACTGTGAGAACACATGGGATGAACACACATCTATAAACATGATCGCATCCAGAGATAATACATATTTTATGAATATCAAGATGGCCTGTGTATTTATGTGTGTATAACCAATACCCACCAAATATGTATTAAGCTATTTGAATGCAGCAGACAGGCTATATCCTCATGTATTATAAAAAAGGCACTATCCAATGCTTGTGAGCCAGGCAGGTGTGATATTTGGGAGGCTAATACTGTACTTCCTGTGAGCTAGTGTGGAACTGCAGGTGTTTGTCTTAGGGTGAAAATTATGTTTTTTCTTCTTCTCTCAGTTTATTGGCCTACATTTAAAAGACTGGGACAAAACTTGTGGCAGTATCCGTTCTTGTATTTTGCACTGCACTGCTAAACTTTAAAAGTCAGCTTAGATAGCATTTTTTTTTTTTTGCAAGTATCATACAAGATAATCTTGGAGTGTTTTCCTCATGTACCCAGAACCACAGAGCTCCCCAGGCCACAGTGCTTGGTCTGCTGTATTTTATTAAATCACTGTTGCATTAAGCCATTTTGCAGCCCGTATCCATTACTCACAACACAGCTACAGTTGAACCTTTCCGAGAGCCGCCATTACTCACAAGCAATTAGGTTGGAAAATCATGACTTGTTTTCTGTTGTTTGTTCACGTAGCATCTTGGGATGAAAATCCAGTTGACTGATTGTCCATTCTAGGACCTGGAGTCCAAACTATTACTTACAGTATAATGACTAATGTGAGAAAATTATTGTAGTATGCATCTCACTTCTAGAAACATGCTTGATTAATACTGGCATATATGCTGACTGGTGAAAGCAAAGGATAGCAAGGGGTGGGTGAGGGGTGATGCTTACTGAGAGCCGCACACAAGGGAAACAATATCCCATGGAGAGCTTTGTGCCCTTGGGTAAAGGCATATTGTAGTGAACAACTACTCCAGCACGCTCACTCAGCTCACAATGCATCTGCATCATGAATTTGAACTACAATTGAAATAAATATCTCTCTCCACTCAAGCTATTTTTACATATTAATAGCTAAAATGGTTGAGACAAAAGAGCAAAAACTAACATAAAGATCAATTGACCATTAATTCTTTCTTGGTTTCATCTTGGGGTAGGTTAGATATTTTGAAGTGGGGTATGAGATACTGATCCACAGTCTGTGTATTACCTGCAGCTGGTTGTGGTCAGCATGGCCCCAGCTTGGAGAAACAGGCAGGAGTACTGACACAGAAGCTAAGCCAGCATTTACTGCTGAGGACAGGAGCAGCAGCAACCTAAAACATGAATAACAAATCAGTTTATGTGCACATTATATTTACAATATTTCAGACAGCTCTGTTAAAGTGCTAATTGTGACTTTGCTGTTTTAAAGGGTTAGATCAAATTCATCAAAGCCATTGATTGAAGCAGCTGTAGACCAGATTATCCTGTATTCTGTGAAGGAAAATTACTATTTTTGTCAATGGAGTCTGGTGGCTTTGACAAGAACATGGAATGGTTACATTGCCTGTGTGTAAACTTAAACAGGGCTGTCTGATGGCAAGGGAAAGCAATACAAATATTCTGAATATAATGAACATTTAAACTGCTAATATGAGTTTCCGTCCTGGCGGCGGCAGCAGTACGTTGCTTACATTCCATGCCGGTACTGCCTGCTTCTCCATATGTCCCCGCTGCCAGCTACTGTAGGTAATGTAATGAGTAAGGATAAGTACCTCATACAACCCCACTATCTCATTAAAGTAGTGATCATATGTGCTGGATTGATTGTGATTTGAATGGTGGTTAGTGGGTGTTATATACTGCAATGTTCTGAAATGACAGGTGTGCAATTCAAGTAAAGCGGATAGAAGTTGGGATCAGATGAGAAGCACTCCACTCAACTATGAGGAATGAAATTAAGTGAGTGAAACCTCAGACCCGTACCACGCAGGTTTTAACACGCTGATGTTTAAAGAGCATTTACTCTAATGGCATGGTACCAGACCTTTTATCTTTAAATGGTGCAACTCAAACAAGACGCATGAACGCATTAATCTTGCATCAATAACAGGTATTGGTGTCTCTGACTGAAAAAGATGACATTCATCACTTTTTGCTCAAGGTCTAGTGATTGGCCTGTCAGGTTACAATAGTTTCAGCTTTGAGTGATTCAAGAAGGGAGGACGGTCTTTTAGTGAAGAAGGAGCACCCAAAATTAAACCTCCATCCCAGAGAACATCCATCTTTTGAGCAACAAAGTGAATGTCTACCTTGTTTCACAGCTGAGCTCGACTATGCAGAAGGGCAAACACAATTTCAGCTCATAGATCAGGCTTGTGTTACATCACATTACATTACACTCTTAAAGGGTGAGTGACAGTCCTCAATAAATCAGGAGATGTACGTATTTTACAGCAAAATATACAGCTTCAAAGGCTTCCAGCGCTAATGCTTTCTTGATACTGTATAGCTGTTATAAAAATCACGCTGCCATTCATTCATTTGGTCATTCATTCATTCATTCTGCACACATAATCTCTGAGAATTTAGAGCAATCTGCAAAACAGCAGCAGCCACAGCAGCATCCACAGTCCAGAGCCTAATCCAGGTCTCACGGCAGTATAGCTCTCTCTCTCTGTCTCTCTCTGTCGGTCTCACCCCTTTTACTCTCTCTGTTACTGTGGCCCATGCAAGTACACCCATGAAGCACAGTTGCAGGGCTTACTCATTGTCCATATAAACCATTACGGCCCTGTCTCGGAGAATAATCCACTAGTGCAAAACACTAGAGTGCTATTGCTGCTTTTGCTGCTGTGCCTTACCCCATATGCCACTGCACACATTCTCCACCATCTGCCCTCAATGAGAAAAAAAATGGAGCAAAAATGGGCTTAGTATGTGACTTCACAATATCATTTAATCTGCCAGAGGTCAGTGCTTTGCCCCTTCGGCACTATTGAAAATGTTAGAACCGTCACAAAGGGTGAAAAATGTGCTTTGAGGAAGGGTTTCACAAAATGACATGAAAATATGTAAAATGCTTAATTAAAGCATCAACAGTTATTTCCTCATGCTGCCGGAGGCTCAAAGACAGTTTTGAACCACCTGGTACCACACTTCCATTAATTTGCAGGGTCAGAAATACTGCAGCATCTGTCCCCTGTGTCACCACTGTGAGGGAGCTAGTGCTAGGCCCCTGTGTGAATGCAGCTGCAGTCTCTAGGCACAAGCACCATATGTTGCCACCCACAAATAGGCTACAAAGTCATCTGACAGCAAACTGCCGTCTGTGTGGCTTGCTTTGCTATTTGCCTTTGTCCGGGCCGTGACTGCTGATTCATCACAAAGCCAGGCATCTTCTGTAGGTCAGCCATCCATTGTTGTTTATCAGACTGTCAGTGGAAGGAGAATTAGTTCTGATACATAAAGCTTACACAAATCCTGCTGAGGGAAAATTATATTTACAGATTACATACACTCGGGGTTGAAACGTCAATCGAATAAACATATAGGAAATATTAGTTCCAGTGCAGGATAATTTCTCTCAGATTATCTGCACAAAAGACAATTAGGATCAGAATGGATATTACCATCAATCATCCCTGACATCACTTAACACTATGAAGTGTTTAGTGTGCATGTCACACAACTTGAGTTGACATTAAAGCATTTCAGATTTCAGTTTTCCCACTGAGGCCATCAGCAGTTTGCCCCTTTCCTCTCCCCAGTGTAATTGTCTGTCCAAGGCTATAGATGAATATCATCACAGATCATTTATTCAGAAGCACTGTAAATCCACATGACATGCAAAGGGCACAGCCACTGAACTTTCACCCAACTAACTAACCATCTACCTTTACGGATAATTTAAATTTCGCCAATTAAAATCTACAGGCATTCTAAATTACTGTGGTGCACGTAAGAGGAAATAAACAGCAACTGTTTTATATCTTCTGCGACTGCTGCTTCAATCAAGGAACCCATCTGCACATCTGCTCTCAGTCTGACGACGATTTAGCCTCTGGGGGCATTATGTCTCGGGTTCCGGAGCAACCAGCCATTTGTTAAGATAATGTATATCCAGGCCAAGACTTCCTCTTCCATGTTCTGGTCATTGTTTACAATCTGATCAGCAACTTATGAAAATGGACTTAAAGTTGAGAGACGACGTCTACAACTGGATGTTACTGTTTGTCTCTGCTTATGGATGCAGACACATTTTTCAAAAAGCAAAGAAAAATTTAAATCATCATTTGTTAGCTGATGGGTTCCAAGGTTTCATTTCAGCCAATGTGTTCTGCCTCTTTTGCTCTACACATGGACTATTTACCTATATGCAAACTTTATCGGTATCGGCTGACTGGCTTTAAAATGAACTATCGGACATTGACCAACATGCCGATATAATAAATCGACAAAATAATAAGTTGCTGCTTCCTTGATTAAACGCTCAACTTCAACTCCATGCCCCCTGGTGTGAGGATGACGTGCTTAGTGCTATATCATCCCGAGCATTTTTGGTTGGCAAAGAAGGAAAGGAGAAACAAAAGGTAACCGGCGGCAAAATATATGTTGGAATTGGTAATCGGCCAAATGAGTTGTAAAATATCAGCATATCAGATATCGGCAAAAAATCCAATATCATTCATCCCTAACTCAAACATGACTGGTCAACTCCCCTCGGACTACAAATGGACTACAACTGTAAACTAGAATGCTTCTAATACCAAAACTTGTCCCGTTGTCTTGATAAACAGATATCATTTTATGTAAAATGACTGCTGTGACGACAAAAACAAATCTGTTAGAGTGAAAGTTAAATAGCCATAAATATTTCCAAAAAGCTAACTCATTAGCTGCATTATTGCATTGATATTAATAACATCAGCGGTGGCAGCAGATGGTGAGTCACATTTAATCATCAGTTTGACAAATTACGAAGTACGGAGATGTCTCTACTGCTCTAGACCTTCTCACTTTGTTTTGTACCGTGTGTGGAATTGATGTAAATGTGTCTGTATCATATCAAAACCTCAAGCATATCAAATGATCTTCAGTAGTATATCTTTAATGCAAACAATCACAGCATCTTCTTGATCTCAGCGAGAGACGCATAAATAACAAATTCCATCAAGATAAATCTCCTGCTATTGTCGTCCTCTTGGCAAGTTTTAGGAAGAGCAGTTCTCTACCACTGCTGTCAGTCGGCTGGCAGGGCTCAATGTAGTCATTACCTCATTTCAGTTATCCCCTCTGTGATCAGAGGTAACCATGGAAACTGGTGTGTCCCAGTAGATATTCCACTGCCCCTCTCCTCCTGGCAACGTGGGCTACTTTTCCTATAATTGTTCTACGGGGTCTCATTAATGTTTTCATCATAACTGAGCCCTGCTTGTGAATTAAGTAAACAACGCAAGATAAAATACACCAGGCTGTGGCTTTCATTATAAGCAACAGGTTGAGCTGGCTAACAGAGAAGCTGTATGATTGATAGAGCTTTAAATCTGCTCAGTCACCCTTCATGTCACTTTGTACTGGATGATAGTAGTTTGAGGGTGTGTATTATGTTTATACTGTAGGCGGGGCTCTCTGTCTGCTTGGCACAGCTCACATCAGGGACTCTCACTCAGAAATCTAACTCCACAGCTTTGTCTCTCTGGAGGGCAGCCAAAAACAAAAAGTCCTTCTCCACATCCAAACTAACTAACACAGATGTCGCCATGCATCAAATGCCCCGCACCGACTATCTCTGAGATTTTCTTCTTCATAAATAAGCCAGACATACTTGAAATGAATACTAAATAATATTTAAGATAGTAGCCACCACACCAGCAAATGCTTGTGTAGCTGCCATAAATCATTAGGCTGAAAAAGGGGACATGAGCCTTTGGATCTTGCTTATTTGCTTTTTTTTTCTTGAAGGAGACTGGTTTGTTTTTATATAGCAATACAGCCTGCCTAAGCATTTTTTAATGAATATTCCCCTGTGCTATACTGTACTTCTCTCTGATCTTCACCACCATCCACTGTAGTATCAGTGATGCAGATGCAATTATCTGCAATGACTAAAAATAAAACTGAGGTTTATGATTTTTGATGTCAAAGGAAAGATGGGGAAGCACTCCGGGGTACAGAATACACTCAGTACAAATGCTTTGGAAGAAAGCATGCATGGTGCAAGCCATAGTACATAATCATTAAGTTAATTGCAATGAAACGTGTAACTACTCCGTGTAATACAATCTAATTCAATAAGCTGTGCATTACACACTAAAATATTTAGTATGTTTATATTCATTTTTGTATTGTTCAAATAAATTATCATTTCTCAGTTCAGTAGTGTTATATGGCTCTGTTTAATGACACCTGAATTAGAATTTACCACATGTGAATTGTATCAAACTGCATAACATGGTACTGCTTTTTTGTGCTCAGTCTCGGTATAGCAAGAGTTTGTTTTCCAAACAGATTTGAGTGCTGTGGCATTTTAGTGGCACAAACTCAAAAAAACGAAATAAACAAAGGCCTCATATAGGTAATGAGAGAAGTTTCTCTATCGGCAGGATCACAGAAATATTTGCATATGCACAGGCCAGCAATTATAACCATAAATATCTCCAAATAGAAGCGGCCCTTGAGTAGATGTGTATATATGTATATATAGGCAGCCTGCAAGTAACGCATGCTGGGGGCTGGTGAAGAGATGTCCTTGTCCTACAACAAACAGCTACACAAATAGCTGTGCTGCATTGACACTCTAGACGTTACTTGAAATTAGCTCAAATACAATAATAGACTGACGAATTAAACTTCTTTAGTTGAAATAAAATGTGTTTGGGCGTATTAGTAACACTTCACTTGTTACTACGGCACCAGTTGCACTTCACAGACACATGAAGATGTCAGTGAAGTTTTTAGGGTGAATCTTTGATGTTCTGGTCAAACTCAGAAATGTAGAGTTGTGGTCTATGCAGAAATAAATGGCTCTGTGCTGACACCATGTGGTTGCTACTACAAGTTACAAGCCTGGTTTTAGATGTGACGTCTCAGCTGATCTGTATCCTGGCCTTGGTTAAACCACCCACAGCACATGACACAAGCATGTGATCTCCATGAAAAAGCCTGCACAAAACACAATGTCCTCATGTAAGCCCGTTCTAGTAACAGTAATATACTGTAAGGAAACTGCCAGCTTTAGTACTCAGTACTTCATGCCACTCTACATTATCTTTAAGAAAATCTACATTGTCTGTTTGTTATTTTCATTATCTGTTTCCATACCTGCTGTGATGAATTAACCTGAACCAAATGACTGGTGTTATAAATTGTAGCAGCTCACTTGGCAGTTCACCTGTTATCCATTATACCCATGATCAAATTTGCGTCATCATCTCGGCATTTTTGAGTTTCGCTGCAGCTGACAGGATGAGAAGAACACATGCCATTAACAACACTGACAATAGACAGGCCATACTTCCTAAACATGGTTTTCCCCCAAAAACTTGCTAGACCTGTCTTTTAATAGAGGCCAGGGCAAGCTGCCAAGTATCTTTTGATGGGAGCAGATGCAGGCCAGCAACAGACTGATGACAGCATTCATGCAGGGCCCTATATAGTTTCTGTTATAACAGAATCAATCATATCAGAGTTTCGGCAACAGTTTTGCTAGTTAACTAACAGTTAGGTATGTTAGCCTGTGATAGTTGGAAGCGTTAACGGAAAGAAAACCAATCGAAGACCTGCTGTTTCCTGCTATATCCTACAATTTTAGTTACAAGTTTGTTTGCAACCAAGCTGCCCCACTGTAGAGATCAAAACAACACCATATTGGCAGGAAAGTCCTTTCAGAGCAAATCACTTTAGCTCCAAGTTTCGTAGGATGCTGTGTTTAACCTATACAATACAGGGTGAGCAGGGTAGATAGCTGCTGTGTGCCAGGGTGCCATAACAATCAAGGACAAGTGAAATGGAAAGCATTTTATCCGATTTCTACAGGTACTGAACAATGGTAAAATTGATAACTGTAATAAAATGATCTGGAAATAAACAGAGGAAAACTGAGCATCCAGACCTGACAAACAACAGATTTGAATCATACAGTTACCACTTAATGTCAGTACACGCCACTCCAGCGCTGCTTAGGTAAATATTTTTTTTTATTTAATTAACAGACTGACGACCACCCATGGCTTAGAGGGAGGGTCCTTTAATGTTTGGGAATGATTCACCTGTGATGAAATAAATGAACAGCACTCTTCTGATAACTGCTGTTTTTCATAAAGATGTAATTTCATGTTTGAGGTGGAGCCTTTCGCAGTTCATTCAGACTGTAATGACGAATGTAACTCTGTTAAGGATACAGACTAACGTTAGCCGTGGCTACAAACAAGTTAGCACATGGTTACATTAACGTTACACTGCCCGTTGCTATGCTACTGTAACACTGTCTGTTGCTATGCAAACATTGTACTACCCGTTGCTATGCTAACGTTACACCGTATGTTGCTAAGCTAACATTACACTGCCCGTTGCTATGCTAACGTTACACCGTATGTTGCTAAGCTAACATTACACTGCCCGTGGCTATGCTAACGTTTACTGAAGCTACACTTACCTTCTAGTGACGGCGAGCATTTTTAGCTTGTAGACTCCAAAGCTGAATATTTACAGATTTCGTCAAGATATCGTTCATTTATAGACCTCGGGGCGTTTGTAGGTCTTCAGGGTAGGTAGGGTGAGAGAAAGTTCATCCGGTCATTTTAGATGTTTGAATATTGCAATGCCGCAATGTTTGTCCTGTTTCAAGTCCCGTGAAATTCCCCTCGGTAACATTATGAGGGTAAATAATGCTTAAGTAAAACTTTTGCAATTTCAAATGAAATCTACTTCAATTGGCTTGATATATAATAAACAAAGCTTTCCAAGCAGCCCAATTGTATTGCTTCAACGTGAGTTATAACAAACTAGCCTCTGACCGCCCTCTACTGACCGGTTTCATATTGGCACTGACATGCACAGTTATAATGTGTAACCTTTATTCATTTTTAATTTACAGTAAAGTCACTGACAATCTCATGTTGTTACATTTTTGGGTCTTTTAATGGCAGTTGTTATGGTTCCAAGTGTTTTTTTAAACAACATCAAGGTTTGTTTTGTTTTGAATGTGATATAAATATTGCACCAAAAATACAACATTGGGAACATTGTCCATACATATTAGTCTGCACATTTTTGCAACTGACAACCGATTAAAACCCTCATTAACACTTAAGGTTATGGTTTATTTTGCAGTTTACATCCACTGACATAAAAACAGATTTGTCTTGTTTTCTTCATTTCCTTTTTTTCTTAGCAATTTCTGTGTCATAGAAAATTAAGAGTGTTAGTGGATTTGAAGTTGTTCATTAAAAAAATGAAGCAACAAATTCTCCCTCAACATATTTATGGTCAAACAGGAGAGGGCAGTGTTGACCAAGATATAACTTAGAAGTCAGAGAATACAACAGGTCAACATGTTTTATTTGTTTTATTGTAGTTAAAATGCTTGACAATATTCTGTCCTCCATGAATTCTTGGTGTACATGAATTAGCAAATGTCATAAATGAAAATAAACATAAAATCTGCTTTAAATGTGAGATTGTATAATGTAATGTCCATTATAGCCCACAAACTCCACCATGGACAACACTTTTAAGACGTTTGCATGAAAGATCCTACAGATCAAATTTTTAAAAAGCATTTTGCTGTTACTTGACACTCATTCCAAGCTTGAGGTTATCACTGTATACTGTGTCAACCCTGTGTAGCTTCAGACTGATGCTCACACAGTGACCTGACTGGAGGGACCAAACCTGTGGCGCAGTGTGTGTTGGATTAGCACACTGGGAATTAACAGAGGAAGGTTATAAGCCTGTCTAGGCTTGCCAGAGGCAGGGTGAAAACTACAGAGGCAACCAGAGACATAACCTGACAAAAGATGTGCACGTAAAGATAGATAGATAGATAGATAGATAGATAGATAGATAGATAGATAGATAGATAGATAGATAGATAGATAGATAGATAGATAGATAGATAGATAGATAGATAGATAGAATAACAGCTAATTATCAACTTTAGCTACATTCGTTGCAGCTAAAAAATGGTGAATAATTGTGTCAATGTCATGTAAATCCCTTATAGTTGGGTAGAGTCTTAGTGAGAAAGCCGTGTTAGGGAGCAGAGTAAGTATACTTTGAAGTTGCCTCTCCAATGAAGAAAGGTGGATGGTGTTAAAAGTCATTCTTAAGTGTGGCACTGATGATAGAAAGTTGTTCTTGTGAGGGAGGGGGGGTGGTGGTGCCATACCTATGTAACATTCATATCATTTGAATTATGAATCAGAGTAAGGAGAACTCTATGTTCTAAGCTGATGAATATTTAAAGGATTGAGTATACAGATCATCATATTGACAAAGGGAGAATACTAATGTCCTCTTCTCTGAGTCTGATTAGAGGTTAAGCAGAATGCAAACTGCATAATTTATTTTCATTCTTGCATTTTTGTACCTTTTGATTTGGCTTCTTCTTTTTTAGGTTTGATAACTTCTTTGTGCAGAAGTCCATCCTCTTTATAAAACTAAAATACGGGCAAGGTGCAGCATGCAAATTAGGGATAATTGGTGTCATTTGTTTTTTAGCATGTCAAAGAGAGTTAAAGATGTATTTCGACTTCCATTGTGCAAAATGTTTCATGTGCAGCCGACCTACTCTGCACAATAAGTACAATATGAGTCTTACATTTTTCAAGGCCCATGCTCCAGTGGTTGACATACACAGAGTGCCCACTGTCCCTACTGACACAGACATTGTGCGCAATCTATTAAATTGAATGTTGTATTTAACTGGTTTGGAGCCAGGGCAAAGTTACATGCTTTTGTATCATTCTAACTCCTCTCTCTGGTGGAATGTGCTTATTTCAGGAAGAGAGAAGCAGAGAGAGAAAGTGGGAGTGAGAGCCCATGCAGGTGAGAGTGTCTAACAGTGAGGAAATCAATATGATGTAAATTATTAAGAGCTCAGGAATGCGTCTGACCCCTACTGTCTTGCAGCAGGCTGGGCTCTGAAGGCTGGCAGGTGGACGCGAGCTTGGACTCTCCCTCTAACACTCATTAGTGGCTGGGAGCCGGGGCTCCTTGTGAGTGGGAAGGCAGGGATCACAGCGGGGAAGTGATGGCCCAGGCCTCTCACATCCCGGCTCAGCCTTCGCTCTGGCTCTGCCAGCCTCTCCCTGGAAGCTCATTAGTAAGTGCACTGATGCATAAGAGCTAGTCATTAGCTGGGCTTTTTTTTCCGTCTTCATCTCTCTTTCCCCCGACACCATGTCTGATCCTGAAGACCGGTGGCAGTGCTGGTTTAAAAGACGAGAGAAGTCCACATTACCGCAGGTACTCTAGACATATGGATATGAGACAGTGGTAGCCATCAGATTTTCCTTTTTAAAAAAAAAGAGGGGGGTGCAGGGTGTGGGTGTCAATTTGGAGTTCTTCAAATGGAGTCCATCCATAGCCCTTCAAACCAAAGAGTAAACATTAGTGCTTGACCAGGACTTTGGCTGAGCGCCCCTTTCTTCCTCCATGGTTGGTTTTGATCTGGGGTATTTGCTTTTGCTGCTGGCCAGATCCCCTCAGCACCTGATGGTTGCCTAGGCTCTGAGTAAATAAGATCTGGGGCCCAGGCCTCTTCAGGGCTTCTGGGTAAATAAGGTCTCTGGTGTGTGTAGTGTGCCTGGCAGCAGGGTGAGCACTGGTGTGGAGGCCTCCAGAGACACGCCATCCCCCTTTTCTATATCTAGCTGTTTAATTCTGTTATCCTCTCTCTCTTTAACTTACTCCATTCTCCCTCCCCATCCACCGACACACACAAACTCACACACACGCAGACCTCCCTCTCAGCAGGCGCACTGATTAATGTTAGCCACTTGTACTCATGAACATTTATGGCTTCTAAAGCATTTGCAACAGGACCCATGTGTGTCCAATATCATGGCATTAACTTGATCACTTGTTCAGGCAGATTTGCTCAAATAAAAAGAAACTGTTTGTATATTTGCAGCACATGAAGTCTTTTGTCAAGACAATACCCAAGGTTATTCACATGCTTCTTCATAAGCCTCTGTTATGCCTGGAGTTTGCAGATGGACACTATTAGAATTTAAAGATCCTGTAATTAAAAGTGTTTGAACATCACATAGGATCAAGCTCCTGTCTCCGAGGAACAGTTTGGCATTTAGTGAGTCTTTAAATGTCAGAAAGATAAATGATGATGATGGCACCTGTTATAATGTAATTACTTTCTCAATGGTAATCTTCCAAGCCCACAAACAAATGGATTTCATATACTACTGAAAGATTAAGCAATTTAACACCTGATGTCTCCATGGCTTATTAAAACAAAAAGTGGCCATAGGGGACCTGCAAAATATTGTAGTCGTAATATTGTTCAACCTACATATTGTGTACCTTCCCGCCTTCAGCTAGTCTCAAGCTAATCATGGCCTTTTGTAACAGACACCAGTTCCTGCAGTAAATGTATATTGTTGAGCAGCTGATATACAGTAGTACTGTATTTGAATGTCTTTTCAGAGGTGGATTTAAAGATTAGACGGTAAGTTTATATGCTATAGTGTCATTCAGCCACTGTAACGAGGGATTTGCCTTTGTGAAAGTTTACTGAGTCAAATCTCATCAGCTTAATGTGATCTGGCGCTAGCCATGCTGGATCCCCTTATGCCAATTAATCCAGGTTGTAACTCACAGACTCCTGCTGACCAATTCACATCCATTGTTGATAGTTTTTGGCTGCAGGAGCCTCAAACCTCCTTGTTAGAGCCAAAAACCACAAGAAACCCACCACCTCTTTCAGCCCCATCATATTGTCTGTTGATTGCCAGCAATTAGTAAAGCCAGGCAGGCTGAGAAATGACAAGATGGGGCATGGCTATTGCAATGCATGGGCGTTGTTGGCTCACACGCCAGCTGAAAGCCTCGACAATGTTTGTTAACCCTAGGGGTCACGACTGATTCACTAGCGCAGACAGAAAACAAGATTTATGTAGCACAAATCAATACGCAGTCAGACTTTTACAATTGTGGAGCGCCAATCCAGGCACTTCTCTCTATCAGTCTAACATGACACTAATGTGTTTTTATTCCTGTTTAACCCAGCCAGTGATGAATCTGTTGGCAGGCCAAGACGGACCCAGTGAGAAGCAGGCTGCCCTTGATTAGTTGGGTAACACATGGCAACATGCAGAGGCTGATGCAATGGCCTATCAGTCTTCAGGTTTCCTGCTGGGGGTTGTTTATCCACTGTTTATCCATTGAGAGAGAAATCAGCGATTTACATCCCAGCTCCTGACAGTGTATCAAATGGACTAATGACAGTGTACTTGGGTGTTGATCCCACTCAGTGCTGTCTTAAGTAAATTAGAATGAATGCAGTTCCTCCAGTTCTCCTCAGTGTTCACAACCTAACTGGTCCTCTTTATTCTCCCTGCCATCGGCTCTGATTTCATTAACATTGCTTGTCAAGCGAACACAAAAGGACACACACCTGGCAGAACACTCACTGCAAACAACTCCAGAGTAAATTATTGTACAGTAGGAATCCTCCTCTTACAAGCTGGCAGGCCAATAATGTAAAATTTGTTTAATGTCCTCCCCGCTTACCCTGTTAAAGGGGGGAAATTGGAAAGTGACATGAGTGACGGGCGGTATTCTCTGAGCATTGACCAGCAGGCACAAAAGAGGAGTTGAGTCTGGTGCCAAGTTCTATTTCAGGGGCTGCATTCCAATTGATTAGGAGGCTTGTGAAACAAACGCTGGTGACAGAAACGCGAGTACGGCCCTGGCAACTGTTGGGCACGGTGCCAGGTGTACAGTCTTCCCTTGCAGCATCTCTCTCTCTCTCTGTCTCTCTCTCTCTCTCTCTCCCTCCCTCTCTCTCCGTCTCACACACACATTAGTGACACATTAACGACACCCACAATGTGACCACTGGGATAACTTAGCAGCATTATCTCTCTGCATGTGATTATGTATTGGACCAGCGTTTGCTTGTTCTATTGAATTTCAGTGATACAATGCTTGTGAGCCAGGACTTTTCAAATGAATAACCTCTATTTCAGAGGTTCTCAGTCCTTTTTAAGCCAAGGAGCCCCTTACAAGACAGGGAATAATTTTCAATTTTAGTCTACTGAAATGATTTACTAACTGTTTTGTTGTTGCATGCTCCTCATTTGTGCAAGTGTATGTTTACACATTTAGATGTTTACTTTAACAGTTGCCATGTAACTGTATAATTTGTTAGCGCTTATAAATTACAGATTCAGTTTGTTTTTCCTTGTTTTCTTTGTTCTGTTTTGTCTACTTCCTCGTACAGGTGTTGAGAGAGAGACAAGTACTAGTCAGGGTTATAAGCTCTCTCTCTATATATGTAGATATAGATATATATATGCCTATTGTCCATTGTGGCCCCCAGACCCCACTTTGAGCATCACTGCTCTATTGTAAAGGATTTTTAAAATTTATTTTACCGGATCCCTGCTTTACAGAAATGTACCTAAATTTGCATTAAACTTGGTCCTTGACAATGAGTCCTGAATTGTGCTTGAGTCAAGTATAGTTTTCAAGTACTTTGAGTACTTTTGGCTTAATCTTCAAACTATATTAATCTATGTGTATGAGTGTGTGGCATGGTAATATTGACTGTGAGTTTGTGCATGTGTGTGTGTGTGCGTGTGCAAGGGCAAGTGGGTGCATGTGTCTGTGCATATGCCTGGTCTTAGCAGCAGCACCCTGTAAACCCCAGCTTGTCTTTATAGTGAAGTTGATGATTGGATAAACAGTCTGAGTCTGGATTATTGTACTGGAAAATGAAAGCATATGCACAATTTGCATTTTAATGAGCAAGTGAGCATTATAAAACAAATTGTCCTGGCAACAGCAACTCTCACAATAAAGCTGGTGGCTTAATATAGCAATCAAATATTTTATAAACACATTTGTAGATGAGTTATCATTATAATCCCTCTGTAAACAATCGCGATGCACTTAAAATTAATTTGAGTGTATAAAATGGGTTTCTTTTTGTTTTATCTCGGTTTACTGTATATTCAATAAGTCATGTGTTGCATCTCGCTCTTTGCAAATCTGCTTTGATTGTGACACACATGAGGAAGCCATGCATATAATTTATGCATGGCTGATGCAAAGTTCAGTAGGCCTGTGCCAAACAAAACGCTGTTCAATTAAAAGGGAAGTAATGGCATCCTATATAATAAAGGATATCTGTGCATACATAAAGTGACAGAAAAGCATGATGGCTCATTCACGTCATGCTATGTAATTTAGTTAATGCATTTCCCCTTGCTCTTTAAAACACTTACACATTCAAATTTGCCATCATAATCTCTATGACAGAGGACATTAATTATGTTCGTTGGCTGATCGCTGTTTCTTCACAACATCTCTGATTAAAATTTCACACATTGTAATGATGTGCTTCAGAGCTAGAAGCTGTGAAATTTACTAAGCAGTCAGCGGGCTTGAATTTCTTATTCTTGGGAGGTTTGTCCAGCACACACCAAAAAAACCTCTACATATAATCCAAATCAAAGCTGTTAAGTGCTTGAGGAAAAGCTTTATTTACATGCAAATGGTAATATATCTTCACAACTTGTTCATTAAAATATTGTGCAAATGAGGGAACAACAAAGCGGTAACTTCTCTCCAGATATGTGGGTTCAAATTTCATATTTGGGAAGTTTAATTAAGCAATAGATTATATTTTGAAAGGAGTGTTCACTTTAATGAATCCCCAGAGACCGCAGATAAACACTGCAATGCTATCAAAGCATTCATCTCTTAAATGGATGTGAAAATTAGGGATGTAAATGGCTTTGAGCCTTTATTTTCATTGCTCGTGGGAATATTTACCGGATAAAGACGACACTTATGTAACCTACATTATACATATACTTTCATTTCTGGAAGCCACATGAATATTGCTCGACAAATTTCAAGGACAAACACTAAACACTTATTTAAAGCATGCTTTTAACAGCCGCACCTGTCAAAAAGAAACTGAAGCGAGTATGCTTTTCTGTTTTATTTAACCTAATTCCATGTAGATTCATCTTTAACGTCACTGCTGCTGCTTTTGTTCGGGTGAGCTCTTGTTCCGCCGAAGAGCACATCTTGAGAGAACCACTGGTCATTTTCGCTTTTTCAATAAGATGTTTGCCTGAGTGTGGCTCTATAGTCTGCAATCCAGAAACAGTGCAGAGTCAGTGAACCCTGGTACATTGTGTGATGGAGGAGTGCTACGTGCCCAACATTCACCTCTGCAAGGCCGGCTGTTGTTTTTCCCTGTAATGTCCATTTTATTGGGAATCTCAGCGAGCCTTCACACTACCTGCTGTGCTCAGCAGTGTGGAGAAGCCGGGGCCAGTAGAGTGGTGGTCAGTGCCTGTCAATCACAATCACAGGGATCAGTTAGCAGCCATCAGTCTGAGAAGCCGTACCCAGATGTTGCCTGTCTTCCATCTCCTCATGTTCTACCTCCATGGGCTGTCCTTTTTCCATTACTTGTTGTTTCCACCTTTACACATCATAAACTACTGTTGTTGGGCACTTTTGATTATTGTATTTGTTCTGTGTAATTTATTATTAAGAAATATATCGAGAAATGTACTCCTTGGGTTGGAAACGGTGGGGAAAATGTGTTATTTTTCACCCTCAAGGGAGGCTGTTTGTTTCTGTCTTTGTGTTGGAGTCTATAAAGGGGAGGGCTGATGTTGGGGAACAGAGCAGTCAGAGGTGATAAGAAGGGAACACCACAATATACTCTAGCTGCTGGAAAACAAACACAAAACATTGATTATATCATCTTTACAGACACCCAAAGCTCACCGTGGTTGATGTTTACCTGACACGGAGTAAACAGCACGTTGGACTGTAGACTTCTACTCTGCATTTCATTTTGCTGCTGTGCCCCCGGTATATGTACGTCTCTGACCTGTTCCCGCCCCTAATTTCCCCCATCACATTCAGAGCAGACCTGCCAACGGTCAGCTTCATTACAGCCAATATCTTAAATCACCTCTCATGTGTTTCCTACCAGTTTGGAGCTCGGTCTCCTCTGAATCGCAGTCATTTAAATGTTCCTGTGCTGATTGCGGGTGCAGGTGGTAATACATTAAGGGACTGAGACAGCCAGTGGCAGAGTGCTGAAAGACCTTTATCCATTTGCACTAAGTTTCCCCTCACATTCGGAGGCATGTCGGTCTAATTAGGCCAATGGTTTTGACTGTGGCCATATTCATATGGGACAGCTCACTTTAAGTTGTACAACAAGGTGATTCTACATCATATATACTCCACAGGCCAATAGATTATGCCATGGTCTAGGGAATTTCAAGAAGAAATTGTACATTAATGAAAGCAGAGAATGGCTGCGGAGAAGAATTGCGACAGGGTTATTGCTCTTTTCCTCTCCGTCTTTTAAGTCTAAGATCTCACGAGAGGAAAGGATATAAAGGGTGTAAAATACCACTGATGATATCTTTTTGTTTCCGGCACAATACAAATGAACTTGTCTAAAGCTATTAAACATTAAGTCTATTCACAGAGTTTGTGTACGAGATTTAGTGTGTTTACCTTAATATAAAGAAAGTGATGTTTTACAGGGCTGTCAAATCAAAGGCATCGGTTCAATTTTATAAAAAGAACTTGTCTGGGTGTTTGAACCACAGTGAGTTCCCAGTGCGTCTCTGTCTCTCAATGATGAGCTCTTCTAGCAGGTAGAAGCCTCAGAAAGCCCTCGGTCCATTTCCATTCTAGCTTCCAGCAGTGTGAGTGGTGTGACAGCCTCTTGGGGGCAAAGGGATTATTGAGATCAGGCCTCCCCCAGCTCTATGCCTCTGGCCCAGCCAGCCAAGCCAGCCCAGTCAGTTCTTCAAGCCCCCCGGTGCCTTACAGAGCAGCCCACCAGGCGCACAGAGAGCAAAGAGGCACCAGGGACCCCTCTAATTGTCCATGCTTTGGGCGGCTCTCTGGCAAGCCAGCATGAAGAAGGCCCCCAGTCCCAAGGCTGTCCCACTGCTCCCCACTCAGCCCTTGCTCAGAGATTCTGAGGACGATATATCTGCTTTGAGGCTTTACGTTTCTGAGGCTGTCCTATAGTGCGGCTGGAAATTGTGAATTTCTCTGAAAGTCGGCTTTCAACATAGTCAGCATTGTCCAGCAGGGTCATATTCTAAACTGCTCAAATGATCTTTATGATATATCAGAATTTCATTCAGTGTGTCTCCCACTTAGTGTTATGGCTTTTGCTGTTAACCTTTGGACCTTGATAAATAAATGTAAGGCTCAGTGAAACGCATATTGTGGCTTGAAGGGTAAATCAGATTTACGTTGATATTTTCGTGCAGGTCTGATCTGTTATTGCTGAAAGTATTTTGTCTGAGTGCTTATAGAAATACAGCTCACCGGCCACTTCATTAGGTACACCTACTGAACATTTTTATCTTTGGTAGAATCTTTTGGCTGAGTTGTTGTATTGGATGTGTTGGATGTTAGGTTGTCACAATACTATAATTTAAAACTGGTAAACAATACTAGCAAAAGAAAATGTTGTTACCACGGCGAAAAGGAAAAAAAAAGGAAGAAAAGGTCCTCGGCACAAAACATAGGATGATTTTTTTGGACACAGTGCTGGTATAGAAAAAGAACACATGGACATTTTTACCATTTGCAGTATTGTTGGTTGTAATTTACATTTACATTTATTGTAACAATTATATTTAAATATATAGTAATATTTTCCCTACACACACCAGTTGATTTTACTCCCCCGGTGCTTTATCTGTGCAGCCTTGGGTTATCTTTCATACTATTGAATGTAAGCTTAACAGATATAATAGTTTTTGATATCTAAAAAATATCTAAGTAGTTAAACTTTTAACATTCATACTTGGATGTTGTATTAGATTTTACAGAATAAACTGGTGACTGAGTGTATACAAGTTGTGTGGTTAATATTGTTGTAAAAACCTTTGTGTATCAGTCTTTGGATACTATTATGTACCTGCATGCTGCACATAATAATACTGTGGTCTGTAGATCCTGTTATTAAAGCAGCCATAAACAACATCACATATTTTGTTAATTTAGTATAATTCTTGTTGTGGTGTCTTGGAAGTGTATTCCAAGAGGAGTTGCTGTTAGTGAGGGCTGGAGGTACCGGGGAGGCCATGGCTGCTGGGAACTGGATGAGGACTGACAAGGCCACCCGTACAAAGGAAGGGGCAGCCTGTAGTCATCCGATGGGGGGAGGGGAGGCAAATGAACAAGTGCAGCCACAGTAATAAACACACAATTACTTTGATGCTTGCTGCTTGTTTCTTTCCTTTTTTTAAATACATTATGGTCTTTTTTACATTTCAATATATGTGACCTCCTTATTGTTATTTATATACCAGCATCTGTACAACAGAAAATGATGCTCCTGTTAGGTCTTCACAACATCTGCATACAAGCAAAATGATTTTTTTAAATTACAGCCCATGGATCAGAGGATTGAGGAGCAGTCGCCAAAAGATGGTTTCAAATCTGTTACAGCTTCTGTGCTGCATTAGTAACTGCATGATCACCCAAATGGAACTAAAAGCAATTATGAGCCACGCTAACATTGAGGTAAGCATGCCATTTATGAGATTGACAAAACATCACAATTATTGTGTATGTATTAGTAACTCATTAGTAACATACATATTGCACAATATCCTCAGCCATTTAATTATGCGTGATTTCATCATTTACACCCCACCACCACCTCCCACACACACCTTTTTAATTTATAAGCAAAGAAAAACAACTAGCGTGAGCCAACAGCAGTTACTGCATCTAATAATACAGTGATGTTAAATTGTTATTTGTTTTGTTTCTATAATTCATTACCTCATATAATCTTTGGCCAGGCAAAGCAACATAGTACTTATATTCTAGACAAAAAGTGTTCAGCTGTGTTCGAGCTCTGGCTGCTATTTTTTGACTCTCTCTTCCTGACTCCCCGTGCAAAATATGTGGCACTAATGTGCACGTGTTGTGCATATTGTGCAACTATTGAAAAAGTTATGAGCTCAGTAAATAGGTAGTTAGGCATGCTGGTCATGCCAGTAACAGCTATGCAAAGGATAGCTAGACAATAGCCCCTAACTGGACTGTGACAGGGTAATTACTGTGCGCACATAATAAAATTCTCTTTACATAGGTCACTCGGAAAGTGTAATTAAAAAAGAGTTATAGATTATTTTTTATTGAAGCAATTAAACCAAAAAGCAAAAAGTAATTAAGTGTGGAGGTAATAATAGTGTTGGTCAACAGCATTTGTTTTGAGAGGGGGATTTGTCAGCCTCACCCTCTAATGCAGCACAGACATCATTTAATTTACACTCTACGGTTTTATTATGTTAAACTGTTTTTTTTTTACTGTGTAACAATTATGTTTATAATGCCAAAAACTGAGCAGGATTTAATGAAATCATTATCATGTGTGATAATTGTGAGTAAATGCTAGATTTGAATTATCATCTTCCTCTATGCAGTGAATTAATGAATCGTTACTATTCATACTACTGGTTCATAATTATGTTAAATTGGCCGTCTTATCAGCAGTCAAAGACTTGGGATTATCAGCGTCTTGACTGTGTGGACTGTGCCAAATTCCTTGTGGATATACGCCTGTTCCCTGCACAAAGAGAAAAGGAGAGATAATATTGGGAGGTTAAACTCCACAATTTTCTCTTAAAAGATGTAAGGAGAGCTATTGCACAAATGCGCCGCTGCTTTATGAGGGAAATCAGACAGACGGGTCTGTGGGGCATTAACATCCACTTGACTTTGAGTGCAGCCGATTTTACAAGCCAACACATACATGTAGCTGACACATCAACTGTGTTGATCTCTGCAATTGTGTCAGGTAACTGAATTCAGATGATATGTTAATGCGAAGGGGAAATATGTTGCCCTAGTTAGCATATGGGCCGCTTGCATTTCAGAAACTTATTAACATTCAGCCTGCACATTTTCTGAAAATCACAGCAATAATCTAATTGTCAGGTAGGAAAAAATTGCATCGTTTCCTACAGTGAGGTCAAAGACAATTTGGTGAGGGAAAAAAGGGAAGATAGATTTATTTGTAAATCAAATACATGTGAATGAGGCTGTTAAAGGTTTTTCTTCAGTGTGAATGCCAATGATCAGCAAATTAACAGAAAAAGAACCTGCAGCTTCCTCTCTACGTCTTGAAAACCTGTATTGACCATCTCACTGTGAACATCTGTCTGTGTCAGATATGAAGCAAGGATCGGCTGAACATGAATTGCATTAAAAGCTTTATCCACAGGTACCTAATCAGCTACATCTACTACTAGCTTCAACTCAACGCCCCTCCGCCCACCACCATTATCCCTCATCCCTTTTGTCACTTATGTGTAAGAAAAAGCAGTGATAATAACCCCTCACACACGTCCTTTGATTGCTCTATAAATACCCACATAATCATGTCACATAGCAAAAGAAGTTTAAATAAAAGAGAAACACGGAATCAGACGCCAACAAGGATTTTCCAAGCAGGGGAGCATGAATGAAAGCAGAGGGTTGTGCTACTTCACACATCAGACTTTTAGCAGTGATTTGAGGTGAAACTTTGTGGTTTTCTTTTGTTCCGTCTCCTGTCATTGGGAATGCGAACAGCAGAGGGCAGCTTGAATACATAAATACAAACTAGAAGGGTGCATCTCCCAGTCATCAAAGGCATGCACTCGTTTACATCCCAGCACACCGCTCAGCTCCTGTCTGACAGCCGGCTGGACCACAGAGAGCTGGGGCCTGTGATCAGCATCAACCCTATCACAATACCACACAGGGGACACAGTGGAGGAAGTGGGGAATAAAAGAATTGTGGAGTGACAGGTAATTGACCAACACCAGCCAAGTAGCAGGTAATGTTTTGAAAGCCCTGTGTCAATTTGTAAGTCACATAAAATCTTGAGCTCTCTCCTGTCTTTTTTCTGTCTCTCTCGCTCTCCGGCTCACTCTTTCCTGCAGGTTGCAAAGAGAGTTACAGCTCCTTGCTGCTGCAGAACAAACCTCAAAGACAACACTCTATGCTGTTTTTATTGTTAAACCTGTGTTCTGCCATTGTCTGCCCTCCCTCCTGAGCTCCCCTCTCCCTCTCTCTCTCTCTCTAACCCTCTCTCTCTCTCTCTCACTGTGGCTCAAGATGAATCTGCCAGCATGTGCCCATGCTCTTCATCACTGTCAGGTGCCCCATGGTGGTCCTCCTCCTCTTTCTCAAACTGGGCACCAACCGCTGGCTGGAATTATTCCTCACCTCCAAAACTCTCCCCACTGTTTCTAAATAAATGTGGCTGTAGTAACCGAGGAGTGTTGCTCATCCATCTTTACCGTGCGGTATGTGGAGTGTGCACTGTTTACTGAGCTAGACAGAGAGCCTAATAAGCCACACAGTCGGTATAAAGACACAAAGTGTATAATGTAGCGCAATGTGTTGTGACAGTTGATCCTCCCCTTAATTCAGTCAGATAGCAGGGCCATATAGCAATAGATTATTAATAAAAATTAGGGGGAAAAATTAAAAACACAAACAGCACTTTCAATCAGAAGACTGCTGTTCATTTCCCGTGTGAAACCAAAAATCTGTGTTGTTATTTTTGCTTGACACTACCTACGTAACCTCACTTTAAGTATTTATATCAGCTATGTAATATTGGCAGTTACTTGCATTTATTTTACATTTCTTGCAATTTTTTGTAATGCCTAACTATGTACTTTTCCTCACAAACCTTAAGGAAGTACTTTTGTTGCTTAAATCTAACAAAACTGTGACAATTACAATGTTAACCATGTGCTTAAAACTGCCACTGTTATGAGGCTGTGTTGATCTCCTGCCACCCATCAGGGTTCTGTTTTTGAAAATGCATATTTAGGGGTAGAAACAAACAATACATGTGGTTTGGAGGACTTGTTTTAAGGGAGTATTAACACAAAGCTAGCGAGTGGAATAGGCTCAAAAGCCTGTTTGCTAGCAGCTATATTCTGATGGGAAAACAGCAAAACATTACAAGACAACAACAATAAAATTATAGTTTTTATGAAACTAAAAATCAACAATGATATATCCTAAGTAACACTCATATTAAATTCAAATTTTCCTTATTAAAACATTTGAAAATAAAGAAACAGAGAGACAGTACAGAGTTTGGTACTAATTGTATCTAACTACATCAGTCAGCAGTGCCTTCTGATGTGGGTATGGCAACACCACTTGGACAAACCACACACAGAACTGCAGTAAACCATAATATTAGAAGCAGTAGTAATAATTATGGCAATTTCATAATTGCTGTCTTGTCAGTTACAGTTTCATCCATAATTGATTTAGCATTAGAATCATCCACATCCTCTTTTAGACATTTAAATCCAAATTGTAGCAGCTCATTAGCAGCTGTTTGGTCGGTAGCATTAGATTCATTAGAAGGGCTCTGTGATAGACAAAACACTGTTTTTGTTTCACTTTACATAAGACTAACTGCTGATGTTGAATTTGTAATTAAGTCACAAAAGGTAGCTGCACCATCTGCTGACAGGTTGGTGTTTGTGAGTGTCAGAATGTGTGTGCTGGGTGCGATCTTTACAATGAAAGCCTGCGAAAGATACACCCCTGTATGCTCCAGCTTAATGTCCTGGCACTCCTACACATGCTGCTGTATCATGCTGCTGCTGTTGAACAAGGTGTGCAGCCATTTCTTTCCTCTGCGTTGCTTATCAGCAGACAGTTAAAGAGGATGCATTAATTTGTTTTTCTTTGAGGTAATTAAGCTCTTCCGCGTGAGTGATGTTGTCCTTATTGTCCCCTGCTTCATGCAAATGTGATTATCTTCCAATCCTTTGTTACGTTTGCTAAAAAGCCTTTGGAGCACATTCCGTTAAATACACACGACACTAAGTTAAGTAGTTTTATTTTCACTTTTTTTGCTTAAAGAGCACAGAGGCTGGAAGTCACTTAAATAAGGAAAGCACCTGCAATACAGCTTGATTAGCAGTTAAATCACATGACCTGCAATAGACCTTTGCTTGATCTCTTGTGGAACACATCAGCCAGGATTCTTTCCCTTTTCACACTGAATCTCATTCCTCAACACAAATATGCACTTATTAAGTTCCCCAAGTTCAATTTGAAATGGTTTTGCAATTAACAAGTAAGCCAAGCTTTAAAATGTCACATTTATTGTATTTTCATATCTCTGAAATTCAGTCCTGAAACAGAATGATGTGTGTTTTATAGCAGTTATGATAAGAGGCTTACACAGTCAAAATCTCAATATAGATCATTTGACAAACGTCTTTGGTGGCCACTCGTTAAATTGGTTTCACCCGCATATTTGGGCCTTATTTAAAAGATATCTTTGAATAATGGTAAGCAGTTTAGCTCTTCTGAAAAGAGGAGGGTGATGCAAATGAACTCCATTTCACTCTGTTTTGTTTAATCTATAACATTGTAGGTTTTCTGCAGTCTTTTCTCACAGAGTTTTATAGCTTCTATATTCTTGCGTAGATTAATGCAGCTTAGGCATACCTATCTCGAATTTAAGTCAGTCTAATACTCCTCATTGCATATCAAGGACACAAGAACATATTATCTGATCATTCCTTGCATTCATTACATTAATGAATCAAATATGAATAAGTGCTCCTCTTCAAAAAAAAGTTCATTACCATAAACATTAATATTAATGTCATTATGTGGTGATGCTGAGCTACAATATCTAATGACGTGTTTCAATGGGCCAGTGTATGCAAAAAAGAAGACCAGGGGGAAAACCAAAATACTCTCTGTAATTATTGCTTTCAATTTACAATTTTAGAAACAAAACTATTTTTTTTTTTGCAAAAGCAAAACCTGCTCCACTAATTGATTGATTAACATGCTCACAATTTGCAGTCTGTCACCGAGTTGCAGGCAGGTAAGATCTAAAAGGCATTGTCTGCTCTCTATGTGTTCGCCGCTCTCAGACACATCTGTTTGGAATAACAATGTACATCTGCTGAAAATCAGTGGATTTAAAGCAGCTGCTTTTTGCTACGTGCATGGGAGCTTTTTGGCAAACATGACAAAACTGATGATGGAAAAATTTAATTTCTGGGGATTAAACAAAAACTATACACAGTATTTCACTGGCACGGAGCTACTTATCACACTGGAATCTACACACAATAATCACACGGTATGCAGGAAATGTATCTACAGATAGAAAACAACACGTTATGGCACACGTCTCAACCATGTGACCCAAATATTCGGGAAAGCTGTAGCTGTTGGTCACTTTTTGGTACCCAATGCATCAACAAGCTGGTAGTATTTTACCCCTACTGAAACGTTGGCTGTCAACAGAACTCCCATCAAAAAGCAGCGGTACCATCCAGTGCCTAGAGCGCCTGGCTCTGTCCTCTTTTTCAGCCAGACCGGTCTCTGGCAGCTGCACGCATGCACACTGGCCGAGGTCAAAGCTGTCACTTCAGAGGGCACTGTCAAATCTCAGCCAGCGCTGGATGATGTGGGAGTGCTCCCTACAATCACCCAGATGTTTCCAATCAGCTGGGCTTCTCCTATCCTCCTCACCCACTTTCGCCACCGTCTGAATTTGGAGTGCCACCATCAACCACTGGAAACATTTTATGATAGTGAATGAGAAAATCGGATTAATTGAAACCTGTGCTGACATTTCCAATGATAATTTGCATTTTTTTTTTCCATCCGACTCATCACCTTAACTCTTGGCAAATTTCCATTTCTATTGCAAGGGGGGGAAATAATTAATAAATAAAAGTACTGTGAGGATTAAAAGCTGTTTTTGTGAGCAGGATTTGACTGCATTGTATAACAGAATGTTTTTATTTGTAGCATTTATTTAGATATTAGTGCCATAAGATATGCATGTTTGTGTCAGATTTATTGCTTGCTAGTGAGTACGGTTTGGTTTTGTCTCTTTTAACCTTTCTATATTGAACACATCATCAGTTTCTTGTATATGTTCAAAGTGCAGATCAGTGAAAGTCACTTTTCTTTGACTATTTTCCATCAGCGTGAGCTTGTCTAATTAAAGGTACAGTTTATATACTGGTTTGATGAAATAAAATAAAATATAATGCCTGCATGTAAAACATGATATGAAGCATAAAAAGCATAAATCTGTTAAGATGATGTGACACTAGCAGAAAATGGTGTCTGAGAAGAGTTGGCACCTTCTTCAGTGAATGTTTTCTAGATGTCTGGATGTATAATGGAGCTGCCATGTACAGTATGTGGGATTCTGGAGGCAACAGGGTCCAAACTAGCGGTGTCACAAATTCAATATTGAATCAATCAAAAATGAGCTTTTAAATTTCAGTTATTGAAATAAAAAGCAGGATAGTGGAATAAAAAATGTGATCCATACTGCTTTAGTTTGGGACCTGAAAAATAGTCTAATATAGATATAAATATAGTCTGTTGAAAATGTAAAAAACATTTGTCAAGGGATAAAATCAATGATCTGATGATCTTTACAAATCAAGACTGCATAGTCTAACAATAAAAACATTTAAATCGAAAACTCATCGTGACCTTTAGATTGAATGGTGGTTTGGGAGAATCTTGACATCTCTCATATGAACTCATGTCACAGAGGTCGGCAGGTGGGAGGTTTGCAAGCATCCATATTGTACCAAAGAAGGTCGACTGTGCTGCTATACTTGCTGGTCAGTGGCTCTTAAAACAAATCTTAATGATGTCCCATTTTTAGCAGGCATTGTACGTAGGCATCACTGCCCCGCTAAAAGCACATGCATTAAATGTGACGGATGGCATTATTATATTGTGGATACTTGCACCTCAAGGAGCAAAAATGAATCATCCTTGACTTCACAACGGCACAACAGTGAGACAAGGCGTGCCTCAACCATCTAATGCAAATTACCACAATTTAGAGTGTTGTATTCAGCGGGAGACCATTGCTAAATGGTCAGACAAGCTAGTCACAGATATTAAAATAAATTATGTCTAATTTGAATTTTAGTCACGCTACATTAACTAATAGAAAGTTATTAACATTTCAAAAGACAGAAAAAAAGCTTTTGCCTGCAAAATTAACAGTGGCTGGGCTGACCTGTAAGCCATGCAGTCTGATCACTGTAATGACAGCGTAATGGCATATTTACATTAAAATCTGGGCAGCTAATATGGGATTCAGAATGGGAGGCTCAGTCAAGGATTATTTAGTCTGGCCTGCTGGCCTTTCGCTGAATGTTTCTTTCTTAACTTCAATACAAAGCAGAAAGTTCTCATTTCATGACTATTTATGTGGCTGGTCTCTGTGGCTTGCTTTCCCTCTCACCACCCTAATGTTCTCTTTAGTTCCAACCTTTTATCTTTCATCTCCTCTCTCTTTTCCCTCCTTGGTCTTTAAAGGCAATTATCATTTCACTTCAGAAATGTCAGAATCCTGAACTTCAGTTGTATCTTGAGGAGCCTTGTTGGGATGAATGGAATTCTTCACCGACAAAGATGAGTGGCTCTCTCCTCCCAACCCCCGAACCTTCTGATATTGCCAGTCTTTGAAACAAGAGAAGAATTTCTTTGCATTTTAAATATTCCTAATTCATTTTCCTCAGCTTTGATATTCTCCCAGAAACTGCTGTGTTATTTCAAGATATAGGATGTGGGTACAGAAGTGATAGGATCAAACTGGTGGGGAGGTTTTAGGTTTCAGGTTTAATTGGTGTGAAAGCAGGGATGGAATAAAATTCATGTAATATAGAGAAGATTTTTTCTTTTGGATTAGCTGTGTGAGAGTGCATGGATGGAAATGAACTGTACGATATCACTTGGGCTCCAATTAATGATTAAAATGTCGATTATTTTAACGATCAACCATTTAGTTGAAAAAGTCAGAAAATATAGTAAAAGATGCAGATCACAAGTTTAAGCAATACAAGTTGATATCTCTAAATGTGTGTTGTTTATGACCAACAGTACGAAACTCAAAGATATTTAAAGTAAAATCATACAAAACAGAGAAAAGTACTGTATGCTGATCTTTTGAGAAAAACTAGCACATCTGTTTCAAATGTTAGCAGCAGTCATCATTTCCATATAAGCATGGGTGAGCTGCTTACTAGTAGGTCCAGTAGGTTGTTATCAGCCCATTCACTCAATACTAACAGGTAACGTTTAGTTTCATTCATATTATGCTACTAAACTACTTCCTTAAGGTCCAGGGAAAAAAATCCTGGTTAGGGGTTATAAAAGATAGTCAAATAAATGAATATAAATTATTAAAATGACTTGTTACATGTGTACCAGAAGTGACTTAGTTACAATTTTTCAGTCAGCTAATCAATTAATTTTTCTATTTTGCCCTAAATATCACTTTTGAATATTACATTTCACATCATCACTAATACTACAAACACAAACAGAATCTAATCTAATCATGTGTGATGATACACTACACTGTTCATGTCTATCTCAAAACACACATGATAATTGTGAATGATTTCTACATGTGTATTTAGTTTCAATATCCGTAAATGTAACTTGCTTTAAACTAGTTATGGATACTTCATTGGAAAACTTGCTGGTGAGTAGGATTTATTGATTGAGAAAAAACATATATATAATTCTCAAAATACATACAGCGAATTATGAACCATGTATTAACCTTTTTGTGTTCATATACAGCTTATTAATGTTAGATAGGGGCTTTTAAAACAAAGCGTTACATTTTTAAAGACGCTTTGACTCGGCTGTCCTCACTTTCCCTTTTGATGAATTTTTCAAGTGTCTTTTAGAAACAATTCTATTATTGCCACATGCACTCCACATGACTGCTGGCTGTGAATACTGGACTCTGACATCCTGCAGGTAGGAGGAGGTGATACGTACTTAAAAATGCAAAATGACATCTAATGTTTAGCGTTGCTGCTTGTTTCCCAGACCCGGGGTGGACCTGACCATCTGCTCCCCTGGTCAGATGGAGCTACGCTTTTGGCAGTGCTCAGAGCCATTCCTTTGGCCTCCATCTCAAAGGACACCCAGTATTATCAGATTTCTCTTCCCTAGAAAAACTGAGACAGCGGCGCTATAAGAATAACAATATGCTTAGAGAAGGAAGGGGGTGGAGGATAAAATGGGTGGAAAGGAGCGAGTGGGACAACAATAACAACAAGTTGTCTTGCTAGCAGCCAGATACTGTCACATTACGGATGGAATCACTTCAGAAACGTGGAGAATTAATATCCTAATGAAGCTTGGAGTGGCCATTAGGTGTGTGTAATGTGGCTCCAGGGGGCTGGGATAGATGTCCAGCAGCTTTAGGCCCTTATTTGCGCGCAGTCACCTCAGCGGTTGCTTTTATTAGGGTAACATTAGAGGAAAAGGGAAGATGCCACAGAAAGATAGCGTTTTATTACTCTGGTTCCCAGGGAGCCGTGCTCTACCTGTCATAGGCACAGAAAGCATGCTGTTTTAGTTTTAGTTTAGTTTTTACAGCTAAATATCTCTGATACAAATGCCTTTGTCTGTGCAACAACATTTGGGCTATTATCACCAAAGTGTTGCAGCATTAAAGATGAGTTATTTGGTGTAATGTTTCAAACTGTGTGAGAGGATTTCTGCGCAGACAGCCGTGAATATAAATTTCATTCACATTTTCTATTCACATTAATATACTCCCATTTCTTTCTTTCCCCCCCTCACATCTCGCTCTTTTTCTCTTTTGACAGGACTATTGCATGCCTCTGCTTTTTATCTCCTTACATTTTCGGGGAATGAATTGCTCTCCACTGTCACATGGGCTCTGGCCGAGAATTCATTTTTAGTGGGTCAAATGTTTCAGAATGTCATCTTTGACAGGAACCAACCAGCACGATGAATACAAGGAAAGACACGGCCTGCTGATTTTTTTTTTTTTCCCATCACTGCATACACTTACAGCATGGTAACCATGCAGTACACAAAGTCAGTGTTTATGTGGAAATCAATATTGAATTAAAACTCACTCCCCACTCATGAATAAAAAAAACAAAAATGAAAAATGGTAAGGGGGGCTATTGGAGCTGCAGGACTCTACAGTCAGCTAATGAAGGTTATGTTGCATGGCAGAATTCAGTAATTGCACCGCACAAGTGAGGTATTAGACAGGATGTAGCTAATGGAAAACAATCACATTTAACATGGCTCCTTGGTTCTAGCTGTTCAATAAGTGAGCAGCAGGCTGGCTCACAGCAAACAGGAGGCAGGGAGGGGGGTTCGCACGGCACGGGGTTTTAATGTGATCGGACTATAACGGACAATCTATTTACAGTGTGCTCTGGGGAGCTAATAAACAAATGTTGAGTAATTTCAGCCAGCAGTAATTACCCTTGCAGCTGACAAGGAGAGTGTGATACTCTCTCCTTCACCTCCGGCTCGGTCCAGGAGGTGTGGGCTCTTCGGAGCGGTCCTCCTCTGCTCATATAGATGTGGCTGCTGGCCAGCAGTCAACCGCACAGGATCATTTACAGTACACTGCTTCTCTCTGTGCACCAGGGTGTCAGATTCTACACCATTGTTCTGTTTTGCTTTGGCACACACACGATGAAACCAGAACACTTTCTAGAAAACACAGAGATTCACAACATGCAGAGATTGTATACAGATGTGTTAAAACAGTTCCCATATAACCCAATTAAACGGCAGCAGGTTACCAGCTTGAGTGGTAATTAACATTAGTACACGATTTCAGTGAGACTCCTCACTTCCTTTAGCCACATGCTACTGCACTCTAACCCCATTTATATCAGTGGAGGAAGAGAACAAATATTAAGTTTAGGAAGCAAACAAATTACTCTGCAGGTTAGACAGGCAAGAAGGCCAAAGGCATCTTTATCCAGGGAGCTCAGTCTTGATCCTTCAGTTACGGTGAAATAGATTTTTATGCAAATATGTCTCCATCGATCGCTCTGACTTTCTTTGATGGGACGAGATGGAGAAACCGCATGTAATTAGATAGAGATAATCATTACAGAATAATCATTAATGGAACATGTTTACAACAACGTGGAGAAGACAATCTGCTGCAGTTACTCGAGTATCTAGTTAGATATATAATATATTGCTACATGGATTACATGTATATTAATTTTCTGGTTAAAATGTTCCAACAGTTTTGTTTTCAGTTTTGTTTTATAAGCTGCCAAACAGCAATATTTTCTGTTGCAGATCATGCCTACAGTGAATTAGCCTTAGTCCCCTCTGTCTTTCTGACCAGTATGGCACAAACAATGCCTCATATCAGATCCCTGCGTTCTCTCCAGAATAACAAGGAGGGAGTGGAGCGGTGACGTGAGGGGTCCAGTCTGAGGGGCTGACAGACGGATAGTGAGCCAGCCTGTCCCTTATCCTCAGACAGGCAGATGTCCCCTCTCCCTGCGTGGCCGGCTGCTGACCAGGGGAGAGCCAGGCGGCTGCTGAAATGAAGAAACTTGAGAGCTCCTCAGGGGGTGAGCTGGTCATTTGATGTCCAGCACAAGGGCAGGGTGTGATGCTGAATGAGCTGAGGGAGAGAGGCAGCCTCTGCAGTCTGTTACAAAGGCCGGGCCTGACGGGGAGGGAAGGAGGGGAAAATACTGAGCACAGACAGACCATTACTATATTTCATCTATTTTGTCAGAGAGAAAATGGTCGGGAAGCACATGTAGGAATTTGGTGTGGGGATTTTTTAACCACACATGAACACGTACATGTTTGTGTGACATTTTACAACATGTCACTGTTCAGTTTAACATTGTGAAACAGTTTTACAAAAGCAGTTTTTAACACTTGATGGTCACTGTTATAAACACATTGTTAAGGTGAAATTCTCTTAGTTAAGGAAAGCCAAAAATAATGTTAATAAAACTACTACTTAACTATTGGACACAGTAAGTCATGTGGACAGTAAGCGGAAGTTAATTTACTACTTAAAATAACAATGTGGACACTTGGTTTCACGGCGGTCATGAACACTGGGTCAAAGTCCTCAGTTTGCTTGTATATCTCAACCAATCTGACATAGTGGTCGATAAGGCTAGAATAACAACTTCTGGGCCTGTCATGTGACGCCATGGTGCTATAGATTTGCATTGTGAAAGGGACATCTTTAAAAAAGCGGATACATGCTTTGAATCTACCGGTAATTTTATGCCTGGAAGTCAATCTTTTTTGGCTTCATGCGCCTCTGATCAGCTTTCATAGGAATGAATGAGAACCCACCTCCAACACTGTATCCATTTCTCCTTACAGTAAATATCACCTCACTCCCTGCGTTCCTCAGGTCTCCAACCTAAACGACAGAATAGGTCGTTTGTCAGTGCCACCCATATGGATCTATATGAGCGTTTTGCAGAGCGGAGCTTTCTAATCATTTCACTGCTGACCTAGAAAAGAGAAAAGGAGAGATAGTTTCAACAGTATATAAATGTACGTAAATGCAGGTTGTGAAGCCATTATGAGGGTGGCGTAATTACCAGAAGTGACATAGTTACGTAGATTCACTAAACGTGAGCCACAGAAGTTCTGTGATGTTTAAATCACATTGTTTACTTTTGTTTTCACATGGGACACGAACCCTGTGACAGTCCGACGTATGTTCGAGTCAACTCCCATCATGAGTGCAAATTCTGCCATTTAAACTTCACTTTGCTATCATTTATTATTATTACGGCTGCTAGAGGGCGGTGGAGGACATTCTAAAATATAAAAAAAAAAAATTTTTCGGCTGCCTGTACAAACGACATCTGGGGTTGTTTTTGAAGGGGGACCAGTCTCAACCATTAGCATCAGTATGTTAATGGTGAAAAGCTTCCTAGCTCACAGTGACGACGGTTATCTATGTATTATAACACATTCATTTTTAACGACTTATAACTAGCAACAGTGAATGAGAACAGCCTGTACAAAGCCATGTCTAACTCTATCAAAATTATCATTATATATAAGCGATTTAACATATTTTGCTTAAGAATTTTATCTAGAAACTTGATCTCATATCAGCTGTGTTATGGCCGAGAACTGCCCAGAAGAACACACTGGACAATGTGGGAGTGATACTGACACAGTCTACAACTGAAGTCCCATTGAAATATGTGAAGTACAGTCACAATGGAGCCATGGCATCTTTCTTACCTGGCCTAGGTTCAGTCTTGCAGGCAGTGGAGAGCCCTTTGAAGGCTACAGAGAGGCTGAGATGAGAGGAAGCCCTGCCTGCAGAGGGATCAACCATGTCGAAGTGCCAGCACCACAGTGCTGTAATTAATCGCCAGCGATGGCAGCCCCACTCCTGCAGCCCTGCTCAACTTCTCCCTCACGACAAAACCTGCGGTCAGGAGACGTTAGGCAACATTAACTGCTCGTACCATTTCCATTTTCTGAAAGGGGGCGGTGTGTGTGAGCGGGGTGGGGTGGGGGGGATGGAGGTGTCCCGGGGTGGGTCTGTAGATATAGGACTATCGTGGGGGCTCAGGCGAAGAGAGCGACGGTGCATAAGCCATGGCTATGTACCTTTCATCTTGGAGGAGATTTGGAGAGGTTTCAGACCACAGAGACTTCTTAATTCTCACTAATTCATTTGCGTTCCAGATTCACTGGGCCTGGGATAACCTGAGAATGATAATGAACTCGCAAGGGGAGTGCATGGTCCCTTGCCTTTGAATGTGCTCAGAATAGATTCAGATAATCTTTCCTTGTGAATCTTTCTGGAGGAGAAGAATCCCATTAAGAGTGATTGCTTGTCATGAGATGTCCTCCGAGCTGGCGTGGTTTTAACTTGTGGACACACATTCCTGCTGTCTGTAACCCTAACACTGTGTTTTAAAAAATCACTAAAATGCAGCATGGATGCATCCACGAAAAGAGAGATCAGCGCAAGTTTTCGATTTCAAAATCATACTTTATAATGAATATTTATTTGCAAGCTGCATGAATCCTCAATCAATAAATCCTACCCACCAGCTTATGTAAAAAGAGTCTTTTTTTTCTTTTTTCTCTCCTTGGAAATCAAGCTTCATCCAAACAATATATTATCATTACAAATGAGGCAGCAGGTTATTTACATTTATGGATTGAAATGCCACATTTTCAATACCATACACAAGCAAGTAGACCTACATGTTTACATCCTGAAGGCAAGAAATACTTGCTGCCTAAACCTTTATTTTCCTACTTTTAGGTGTGATCAGCATTAAGATATGTTTACAATATGTTTTTTTTTATTATTGTTTGAACAAAACGTGTTATTCTGCACTCTTGACATTCACAACCAAACTGTCAGATCAGGACTGAAATTTGGACAGAAAGAATTTTCCATATGCCTCTTTATAGCAGGCTGACAATGACTAGAGAGATTTTGAAGAGATTTATAGGTCTACGGAGTTCTAAGGGATAGATTGCAAACTCTTGTGAGAAAAGGGAGGGAAAGCTGCCTTACTTCAGGGCCCGGTCTCATCTTTGGTCAAACAGAAGTGAGCTTAATTTGTGGGTCTGCCTGGGGAATTTCAAAGGAAAAAAGCTTTGAGTGACGCCAAGCTTGAGCTCCCTGATGTTAGTGAGATGAATGAAAGCAGGGTCTATAGGCTACAGGCCTTCTCACACTCCCACATTAACGGAGGTCTTTCAAGTTCTCATCAGGATAATTGTATAGGATGCAGTAAAATGCAAGACAGTGTTTCAGAGGAGCGATGCCGCACTTGTCATTAGTCTGATTAAGATACTTTCGCTTATATGTTCACACTTCAAGGAAACGATAAAGTAATAAACAAGATGTGAGTCCTGCTATATGAGTCCTAGTGGTTATAGACACTTAATTTATAGGCACAGTAGGTAGAATTTCCTTAAAAAACTATGTCTCAGTCATTAATCATGAGCCACTGAGAGTGTGTGTGTGTGTGTGTGTGTGTGTGTGTGTGTGTGTGTGTGCAGAGACCTCTGCCTGTGTGTTATTCTCTGGGTGTTTCTAGGCGTGGCCTGGCTGACACTGTAACGGGTGTCATCTGAGTAGGAAGCTTGTGAAGCTTTGCCAAATTCTCCTGTCTGGACAAAAACAACGCCTATTAGCTCACAAGACTGAAGATTACTAAACTCCCTCCCTAATTAGATGTTGTTAATCTGGGGTTTACAAACCCCGACTGACAAATCCCACTTATTGTGCCTTTAAACTACTATAGTCTTCAGTTGTTACATTATTGCATTAAAAGCAGATTACAAGATACTTTAAAGCTGGGGTAGGCAATTCTTCTTTTGTTCTTTTTTTAACTGCATCATTGGGAAAATATTCCATAATGGCCTTTCAGATATACCTCCAGCTGCTGACCAGAGACTATGTCCAATCACAGTTCATTTCAGAGAGAAGGCGTTCCTATTGGCTGTTCTACAAAAGCACTCAACCAAAAAAAATTAAAAATCTGTCTCTGCATCCGCATGGTTTTTACCCCAAATCACGTTAAATTGGACAAATATTGTACAACCTAACCAAATTTTTGCAATTTTTGTGCCTTCAAAGCATCAACGTAATTTAATATTGCTATATAGTTAGTTATGAAATACATTTTCACATATATGAACATCCCTAACACTTTTAATTCTAGTTAAACTGGACCTCCTGAATATAGCATAGTACAGTATATAGCAATATTATAACAATTGATTATAACAATTTATTGTGGCTGTATATTTATAAATTAGTATTATTATTATATAACCTTCTTTTAGCTTGGCCAATCACTGGTTGTTTTAAATGTGCTATAGAAATAAACCTACATTACAACATATCTGTATTTTACTATACTGTCATTCGTTATCTGTGTGTACTTCCTCTTATGGGTGCCTTAAGGAGAACTTAGAGGCAAATACATAAAAGAACACTTCATGTCATCTTATAGCTAGATTATAGTGTATAATAAAAACAGATATTTAATGGAGGATTTAGGAAAGGTATTGCTGCAAACACCAGAGTCTTTCTAAATGCCCACTTGATGAGGAGAACAAAATAAAGGACAGCAGGTTCCTATGGCAGAAAATACAAAAAATTCATTCTCTGCCTCTTGGTGTTTTTCAACAGAAGACTTACTGTGCTATTGTATGGAACAGGCTGGCCTTGATAGAATGACCTAACATTTTGACAGGACAAAATATAAAGCTGCTCTTTATTCTGTGGACAATTCACCAGATGTAGGCATGGGAATGGCTTTAATCAATAGAAATGTGGGTGTACTGCATGATTTATTCCAGTCTTTGCTTTATGTACAAAGAAATCTCGGACATTGCTAAGAGTGCAAGCAATAATGGGGCCCACTCAATTTTCCCTGAAAGCTTGTGTTGTGATGGTTGTTGCTGCGAGTATTTACAAGTGCTATCTGATCAGCCTCAGAGGCTTCCCAACGAGACAGATGATTAGGTGCGGCAAACGAGCCTCATCACCGGCTGAAATTGATGACTCAATGCTGGGTGACAGACAACCCTATTTGTATTAAGATAAGGCGCTGACACTTGTGTATCAATCAAAATTGAGTTATTATTGAGCATAAAGAAAGGCATTTGTAATATCATTAAATCCAGATATGCCTCTCTTCACATCTGGCAGGCAGCCATGCGTGTGAAGGGGGGTTGAGGGACAGAAAGACAGAGGCGAAGCAAGAAAAAAAACACTCGGGGCAATCATTCCTGGCAGTGTGCTGGCAGCTGCAGTGTTTTCTTTCTTTTCTTTTTTTTTTGTAATTTCAATATGTTTCTCTGTACCTCAAGCTTGGGTGCAATAACAGCTTACAGATTGCTTATGTCATCAAATTTTGACAAACTTCTCAATATGTTTTGACCTTCATCTTTAGCCATCTGCTTTCTACCTTTTCTTCTCCTTATCTCCCCTTCAGTCTATGTTTTTTCACCCTGCTGGAAGTGAGTACCCTAAATAGGTTATGCTCGGAAGCTAGCATTAAATTATTTTTGACAACAGGAATTTGTAGTTATTAGTTTAGGATAGAATTATTAGCCATTATTGATCTTAAAGAGACAGCTGAACCCCAAATCAGAGCATGTGTTGTAGCTCCTACCTGTAATACCGTTTATCAATCTAGATTCTCTGCTGTGAGCTGCAGAGTGTTGGAGATAGCGGCCTTGAGATTTCTGCCTCCTCTTGAATATAATAGAACTAGATGGCTTTCTGTTTGTGTTACTCAAAGCACCAAAAACATACAAACGAAAAAATACTTACTGAAGATAATACACGGACCTTGTTGTGAGCAATTTTGTGTAGGAACAGTTCACTGCTGTTGACTTTCTCGAATGCATTTTGGGCGATTTGAGCACCGCAAAGCACCATCTAGTCCCCTTATACTGGAGACTAAAGCAGATACCTCCAACATTCAACAACCCACGCAGATACAATCCAAAACGATATATTATACTCAAGGTGACAGGAGAAAAACATATTTTGACATTTTGGGTAGAATTGTCCCCTTAAATGCAATAACTTTTTTTGGCCACTTGGGGGCAGCGGAACAAGCTGTAAACACACCTCTGACATATTATCACGTTTATGTTAAGGCTAACTTCATTTAAGACATTAGCATTCATATTGAGTCATGTTTCCAGCCAACTCATGGACCTAAGTTTAATATTCACTCACTCACATATATCTGTTTAGCTAATACCTCTACTGTGTTCACAGCTAGTCGCTAACATTGATAACATTGATTTTAACAACTTCTTACTAAAACAACACATTGACAGTGGTTTGGCTTAACCAAAGGAATAAAGGTATAAACTCCTCAGAGATTAGGGGAAACTGCAGAGTTGGCCGACAATTCTTTGTGGGTTTGTAACTATAAACAACTACTTTCACACAATTAGCCATGTGACACATTAACATAAAACTATTTATAACAGCAGCTTTAATAACATGTGAAATTTCCTTTAAGGCTGTTATTCAAATCACCAGTTCTTCAACATCTCTTATAGCTGCTTTTGCGTTACATTAATCATATATATTCCAGTTATTCCATTATGTTGTTGTGACGTGAGAAAACTATCTACTCGAGCAGATCAAGAGCATAATAGAGACCTCTTAAATAGTCGAGTGGCAACGTGGCATTAAGAAGTATCTTGTTCCGTGAGCCGATGATCAGAGTAAACAACACACTGCGTATAATATAGTCCCTCCACAGTTTGACATTTCCCTCTGATTTTCATATCTTTGCCTGAAATGACAGTCTATGTAACATGTGGAGGCCTTAAAAATGCCATGGCTGATATGAAATCAATTTGCATTTCCCCCGGTGCCTGGATAACATGGCCCTGTCAGAGGACCCTGCAGATCTGCTGGAGATAATGACGTTATAGAGGGCTGCTCGCACACTGGAAAGGATGAAATTGAAAGAGTGACGTTCTGTGTTTCCCATGATTGCCTTGACTGGAGGATGTGTGGCTATCGGACATGTACTCCTCTGTCTTTGCTCCCCATTAGCTCCACTTGTTCCCAGACAGGGGTTAAGACGGACTAAAGGGATCCACCAATCCGACCAGTCAAAGCCTCTGTGTGTCAGCGTTGGTATTTCAACAGTATCAACTTTTAAATAAAGAAACTGTTAAACTGTAATAAGCCCATTAATTCAAACATATTCATCAGCATGTTTAAATTTGTGGTGACCTGCAGAACATAAAAGCTCTGAATTGTAGAATTAATTAAGGATTTTGTAATAGCAAGTAAGATATTAAGGGGGAAAAAAACAGACTTTTGGGTCACTTTTGATGTTATGCCTTAATTTAAAGACATTAATTAACACATTGATTGGCTATTCAGCAGCTGAGGAGAGGGACACACCAATTAGAATGTGATATTAGTTAATGGCTAAAAGAGGAGAATTTAAAACATCCCTCCGTACCTGACTGTTATCCCATTGACTGAAAACTGCAGCATGGTGTTACAGGAATGGCGTGTGATCCCATCATTATATTTTTCAAAGAGGACCACACGATAATGGTAACTACATGCCACTTTGGCCACTTTGAGAAAATGTGCAAAGGAATTATCTGAATGGTGAAGATCACACACAAGAGTGTACTGCATTTGTAAAGCCATATTACGGTGCAGAACCCAGAATTTGTTATAAACATAGGAAGTGGATGGTTGACGGCGCTGACCCCAGGACATTTAGACGTGATCACGCTGGTGCAGGGGGGCAGCTTGTTATCGAGCTCAGTGTATGCTGAGAGAGAGGGACATCTCTCCCGCTGCTGCAACACTAATATACACGGCTATAACTACAGGTGATTCCAGCAGAGCTTTTCCTCACTTTGCCTATTTCAGGATGTTGAATGTGAAAATGCTGACCTCTACACCCCGAGTTAGACAGCTTGCTCTCTCTATGTCGGCTGAAGAGGAAAAAGTTGTGAATGTTGTCTATAAATTTGTGGTGAGCAGTGATAAATCAACTGGGGGCCAAAGTCTTTAGATGGGTTGGGTTTCCTCTCAGTTTCACTTGGATACAAAACATCTTATTTAGTTATGTAGATAGATGTGAAAGTTGTTTTGCCCATTATCACAACAACCAAAGATTACAAGGTAAATGAAAGAGAGGTAAATACATAAAAAATTAACAATTCACAGAAGAAAGTCACATTTTTCAGCCTATTTCTGGTACTAAAAATCAATCATTGGTGGAATGCAACAAAGTTAATTTACTGAAGTTCTGTACAATTGTGAGGGTTTTTTGTACTTTTTACTTTTTGTGCTACTCTATGCTTCCATATTACAAAGTTTCTACTTTTTTTACCCCAGATAGTCACGTGTTAATTTGTAGATTATCTACATGTACCGTAAAACCACATAGGTTTTTCCTAACCTCTATTACGACTCACAGTGTTTTGTTAATTAGCGCCACTACTGGTGGAAGGAGATCAACTCATCCTTTTGGTTATTTTTAGGCACCAAAACTACTTGGTTAGGTTGAGGAAAAGATCATTTGGTGCATTCTAATACCCATACTACCATATTGTTTAGTATGCCAGAAAAAAATGAGTATGTCCAAATACAGCTAATGTCGAATATTCCCGGATGTCTAACTGCATTTGATCACATGTTGCAGTATGAAGCCAGTATGCTCATGTGGCTATTCTTATCTACAGTTCTCAGCAACATATATGAGCAAGAGGATCAAAGTTCAAGTACAATGAAGTAGTATGTCTGAACTGAATGCATACTGAATGCAACAATACAAACTTACGCTCTAACTGTAAAAAGAAAGTATGAGATTTGGAATGCAGCATTGGTTTAGCTAAAGATATTTAACTTAACTTTATTTCCATATGCAAATATGAGTCGTAGTTACGTTGAGTGATACGTAGTTATGTAGTTTGAGTAGTCACATAGTTATGTTTAGCTAAAATAACTCAACGTTGATTTTTGCCTTCATACAGGACACAAACAGCCGTCTCCTCGGTCAAAATCCTGTTTATTTCTATCATCCGACCCACCCTGACTCCTGCTTGCACAGAACCTCTTTTGTTCCATCATAAGTACTACGGCACTGAAAGTCAGCACCAAAATCAATGTTAATATGGGTTGTTGTTTAACGACCCATGGAATTATTATTTTTTGGCTTGTGCAATAAATATGATCAGTTTATAAAATAGTTTGCACTGGGATAAATAAATTAAATTTAAAAGCCAGAGTTTTACTTGTTATGGAATATTTTTATACACTAGTTAAATATCTAAATAACTCTCCAACAGTGAAATAAATACTGTCTATTGTGTATGCACACAAAAAACAACAGTATCATTAAAAAACAACTTGATATTAATTCTGAGAAATAAAGTCATGTCACTGGGACTGCTAACTATGTGGGCTGTAAAACTTCACATTTGGAGTCAAAATCGCTGCATTATCACAATTTATTAATCGGACCAACTTTGTACTGTTTCCAAGTAAAACCCATGATACATAAAAAGTGTTAAACGATAGAAAACATTCAAAGCCCTATTTTCTCACTTGTAAACTCTCGAGAAGTTAACAGGATCGGTAATTACAGCCGGACGGCTGTGAAAGTAAATATTTTAGTTGGTTAAAAATTTTTTGCAGAAAAACAGAGAAACCCATTCTGAAGACATCCGCACACTAATTATATTCGTGGGTCATGGTTTGACTCGTGAATATATTTTATTCTTTGTTTCCATACATCTCATTATTTTTTCAAATCAAGATAAAATTGCTTTGAATGCCTGGGGATTAACAAGGTCACATCATAAGTATCGAAGAGTATATGGTGGGTTTGGTGTTGCAGGGGGATTAGTAAAGTACAAAATGTGCTGTTTTGCACGTTATGACAGTAAATAAACAGTGTTTACACAAGTGGTCCACTGGGTCTAATGTCCACCTTTTGTAAGCTGCCGTGTGCATTAGGAATCCTCTGCAGTGCACCGGATGTCCTGTGTATAATAAAGAATATATGAAGGAGACGGGCTGATAATTAGACATCCTGGCTCTTATCAACCTTATAAAAGTTCGAAGAGGAGCGGAAATGTGTGTGCCGCATCAATAACAATTTTCAATTAATAAAAATATAATTTTGTCCGGTCTCCGAGGACGGGGTATAACTTAAGGGCCTTCCCTCACATGGAGGGAACAAACCTTTCTGCTCTGTAGCTGAATGTGTGTGTGAGACACAGACGGTCTCTCAGTTGTATTCACAGACACACACACACACACAGAGCAAGGAATTATACTTGTCTGTATGGTTTGTTAGCACTCAAGAGATAAAACTTTACATGTTGCTCCCAATTAGCACAGCAGTGACCGTGCACTGTCTCCTGTGCTCAGCTTCCCCTCTGAAGAGGGGCTATTTATGTGAAGACTCATGAGAATGTGAGAATTGAGGCGAGAGACGAGATATGGACTGTGTGAGATAGAGAGAGAGAGAGAGTGTGTGTGTGTGTGTTACGAGGGAGAGAGAGTGAAAGAAAGAGATAGAGAGAAGAGGAGAATTGAAATGGCTTAAGCATCCATTTTGAGTAGAGAGACAGGTCCTATTAACATTTAACAGCATTTGTGCAACTTGGTGCCGAGGTTATGATGCAAATGAGGAGGAATTAAAACTGGCCAGAGGTTTGTCATTGATGGATTGCAGTCTGGCAGTGCTCACACTTCCCAGTGTCCATCAGAAGCGATTACTGTGTAATTAAACCTTATTTCTGGACTCTCTAGTGCATAATTACTTTGTGAATGTAACCATCATCTAAAAGCTACAAAAATGCTTTACCATTTAGTCTAGCAGTCAGTTCCATGGGCTTGTGTCAGATATAGCCATCAGACAGAGCAAAAGAACTGTCACTTTTAATAAGAGGCAAAAAATTAAATGAAACAGTATGCTTATTACGGAAAAATTAGGCTTTCAAGAGTCCTTTCTGTTATTTGCATAATTTATCCCCCTCCCCACCCCCCACATATACACACACCGCAAGCTTTAGGCAATTTCCCTCACATTTAAATAGATTGCACATTTAAGGCTACTTAAGGAAAATTATCACTTTGCATATTTTAATTGTTATGAAGGAAGTGATTTGAGAGAGGTCTGTGGCTCATCCTCTTGAGCCATGCGGTTGCGGAGCTGTCTGATTCGGCTGCTCAGCGCTGCAGCTCCACAGATAACCTCCGAGTTCACACACATCCACTCCAGTTTCATCAGAATGCAAATGAAGCACAGAACACTGGGACAAGTGGATCTTTGATATTTACAAAATAGCCACTAATAACTTGAGTGTAATTTGTTTGACTCAACTTAATATTTCTCTTATCAGTCCTGATTTTTTTTTTTTCCCCTCCTGGTCAAATGGCTCTTGTTTAAAAATTCAGTGGAAAGAAACAAAGGGCGTGTTAGCTGCTAGAAATTCAGAGACAGCAGGATGTGGACTGTATATATCCGTCTCGCTCTCTCTCTCTCTCTCTCTCTATATATATATATATATCTGTCTCACTCTCTCTTATAACAGACATGCTGCAGTGGCACAAACCCAAGATAGACACTGTTAAACATGAAAACAAAGCATGTGCATGCATATGCAGTTAGGTGTTTTCATCATATCCAACAACAAACACCAGTCACACTGTGAGAAGGACAACCTGCTAAAGGAACAATATTATGGAGACGCTCAACTCAGTTTAAGGTGTTACTGGCAGACGCCTGCAGTGTGGCGGCGTCATCATATTATGGACTCAGTTGTCTCCACACATACATATGAATCGTCTGGATACTTACCTCATTGCACAGACGGTTTGATTGATTTGTTACGCAAATAATGTGCAAAAAAAAAAAGGTTTATCTAGCATTGATTAGTATTTCTTGATTGATTAGATACTTTTTAAACAGATTCAGGCTTTTTTTGTTATACTGAGATTGATACTTATGGATTATTTAGCCAATAAATGATAATTAGCTGTTTCTCATGGCTGAGAAGGGGAACCAATCATTTCACATTTTTGTTTTTAAAGAATAAGTTCTTAACCTGCAGTTCACACACACTCGAGGGTAAGAAAGGCCTAGATGTATTGAGCCAAAATAGATGATTTAATATTCCATAACTCTCACCGAACCCAATTGAACTGGCATCAGCATCGTTAACACAACAACTCTTTAAATCTATCACATCAGACATGATGACAGAAAGCAGCATTAAATGATCACAGCGCCACCTACTGTACCGGGGTGTGGCGACGCTGCACCAGTTAGCTCATTAAAGCTATTTTAACTTTGCATTATTGATCAATAACTTGACGTCTTTAATCTAATTTAACTGTAACATACATAAAAATATACATTTCCCTTTATACGCCGATAACTCATCCATAAATATTGAGCATCCCTATTAAATATGGTTATGGATGTATCTGTGCCCGCATAGCAGGAATAAAATGTAAGTGATTTCTTTTTCAAACAAAAATGTTAAAAATGTCTCTTTTAATAAGTTTCTCATTCAGAGATAAAATGTGGAGAATTAACCTGAATGAATGTCTCCTGTTCTCCAGTTCTTCAGCATAATAGCTGCACTGAATACGAGTGAACGCTTCCCTCCTCCAAGGACACTTCTCCATGTTTTAAGTGTGAGTGTTCTCGCCTTGACATGCTTATCAATGCTGTGAGAAAAAGTATTCAGACACTGACAGCGCACACACAATATGAAATTACCTTTTTCACACCCCTTGGTTTTTGTAAATGAGTTAATTTTTACTCCACATCATGTACCACTCTTTATTTAGAAAGGCTCTATGGAAATGAAAACATGTTTTATTTACAATTTTCAGTGCAAAGTATGGATGTTTCCCCCAAGTGATTAGCATACATGACATATATTACAGGTACAAAATGTACTTTCTCCTGTAAAACCAGTGTTTTTCTCCCCGTGTGTAGAATCATGAGTACATTGCAGATCTGATGATAAACCCACAGCTGATATTGACGTTATCACATGATTAAAAAAAAGAGAATTATCAACACTGACACAATATGCTGGGTCTTTTCTCATTTATGTTAATTGCACAGAATCTTCCCACGCGTATATCACCTACTACTTAATGGTAACATGAAAGAGGAATTTTAAGCATAGCTGTTCATGTCCTAATAAAAAACAGCCGGTATGGATTTATAAGTTATTATGGATCATGAGAGGTGTATTAGTGGGAGGAATGCAATAAAAACAAAACAAAAAACAGCCTCTGTAAATTGCTGCAAACTGAATTATTTTCACCATTACTGTTAACACCAGTTAAATAAAGAAATGATGCTTTAAGTTGTCATGGATCTAACACGGTCCTCCACAAAGAAATAGCTTGAAATGGAAATAGTACAGGCTTGAATCAATCACACCATTGCAAATTTAATCAAGTAAAGGTACAAAATGCATCCAGTTTTCAGGAAAAAAAGAAAACATCTTTATTCAGTATTTCAATAACCTTTATGTACCTTGAAATTAAAATACATTTAAATCGACTGTACTGTAAGTATGGCAATACATACACACATATAAACATGTATGTGGTGCATTTTTCGTATGTATGCTGTATATCATTAGCAAATGTACAATACGTACAGCTATGTGCAAGTTTATTCTCTGTACATGAATATGAAAGGTAAAAAGTCAGATTTTTCATATCTTAAGGTTGTCCCCTCGTACTTGCATGTGGAATTGCAAGTGCACATACGTACACGTTAACATGCGCACTACAACAACTCACAAAGGATTAAAGCAATTAGTTACGTTTAGGAAATGAATTGGAGTTGCATTGGCGACCTTGTAGAAGAACTACACGGCCATTCAATGCGAACGTGGTATCGTAAATAAACTGTACGTCGGGATGAACAGGTTGACTCATCTGTGCCCTCAAGGTGCCTTTTTTTTCTGTGACTTGTACTCGACAGTGTAAAGACAGTCTTTGTGAGGTAGACTGCTCAGATTCAAGGGTTACTTTTTTTTTCTCCTTTTCTTTTTTATTGTTAATTTTTTTGTTGTTGTTTTAACTTTTTTTTTTTATCCACAAATGCATGACATTCAAAATGACAGGACATAAGTACTACATGTACAATATGTAGCAATGAGGTAGAAATGGTTATAAAGAATACCGAACTATAAAACGACAAAAGGATGGAATCAAAAGCAGAAATACTGACAGATTTTTGAAAAACAAAAAGTGGCTGAGTTGGCATCACTGTGAGACTCAATGTGCTTATCATAGGTTGGTAGTGACTGTTGGCCCTTTCACCACATCATCCTCAATATAACAAATGACAATATGAATGATAACATCTATAGCATGTGAAATATACACCCTATCTGAATAACTAGCATTGTTTTCCTCATATCAGATCTCGCTGTGTGACGCAAATTAAAAACATAACTTCTTCTCCGTGTGCCTCGTGTTACACTGTGCTCTATTGCACTGTTAGGGAGACAAAAAAAGCAAATGCGTGACAAGATCTGTTGTTGTCGAAGTGATTACAAGTACTGCTTAGTGTGAGTGGAACATTTCCCCTCTTTAACATGCAGTACATCTCTCTGTAAGTTCATGAACAGTCGCTCTCTTAAAATCACCGAATCTGCGCTCGTTAATGGCACTTAGAGCTTCTTATCGCCTACTTGTCAAAACCCTTGCAATGAGTATAATTACTTCTTAAAATTAGCAGTCATGGGCAAACAATTATATTCCAGTGTTGCGTGACTCATTTTTTTTTTTAGAGATACTAAAAATGTTTTGTACTTGTGACTGTTCAGAAACCCAGACAGGATAAAAAGTGAAAAACCACAAATGTTTCATAAGACTTGAAGATATTTGACATTGCTTAATACAATAGCTCAACACTGCCCAGTGAGAATCGCCAGTTTCAAATATCCACAGCTCACACTGTGGCATTAAGGTCACTGACATGCACAGCTTTTTCAAACAATCATCATATTCAAAAGGAAGCTGTTTCACTTTGGCTTCGAGTAAGATTTCAACCCATGAACACCTCAAAGTGCAGGAACAAACGGCACAATATCCAAGGTATTTCTGAATGGACTTTTCCATTAATATTGAGCTAATTTCCTGGGTAACTACGCATTTTTTGAAACTTTGCTGGATACCTTCAAGTGTAAACAGACTTGGCTATGGACCCTGGATCCTGTATGTATACAGCCATGCTGTGTTCACACCAAACAAGAAGCACATGTTCACCTTGTTTTGCTTGTGACCAGATACCAAAGTTTATTTCAGCCATTTTTCAGTCAGCAAAAATGGCATTACTAACAATAAGAATCATTTATACTTGTTGTGGAAATGCCAAAATACCAAATGCTGTCCTGTGTAAGATCATTAACATTATTCTAAGTTACACACAGCTTATTTATTTCTCCAGGAACTACGTCTGGATGACCAGTGCAGATATGCGTTCGATTTTAAGAACAGATTTTGCTTTTTTTGTTTTGCTGATTGTGAGGAGTCTGATTTGTGGTTTGTCAGATCCGTATGCAAGACAACAAGCAAACAATTTTTAAAATGCTTGTTTTCTGAATGGAGTTTGGATCAATCATGCAGGAGAATATCAGTGTCGTACAAACTTTTTGCTCGAGTTGTTAAATTTCAACAGGTCCAAATTCTGTGAATCCAGCATCTGTTTGCACCTTTGAATGACTTTATATATAAATGTGCAGAAATTTTGCGACGAGTTTGGTGTGAACATACCATTAACACTAAAAAAAATTTTTTACAGCACGGATAAAAACAATGAATCCACCTTTAAAGTTCTGTTGTAAAGATTGTACTGTGTTCCTTTGGGGTAATCAACCATTTCTAATCAGAGAAAACTACACTTACAAACAAATATATATAAATGAGAATTTGTATTCTACAATGCTGTCTATTCAGTTACATGAAGGTAAAAAAAACTTGTATTATATGTTGAGTTTTTTCAATTTACCAAATTAAATGATCCTGCTTCGGGGTTAGTTCAACCAATTATTGTAACTTGTGTTATGACTGGATCTAATAATATATCACACAAATAATGTGAAACTACGACAAACTTGCTAGTTTTCTCTGCTATCGTCCAGCTGCTCTGTATGGATCCTGATACAGGCCTGGAAGAATGATACCAAATCAGGTGGCAGCAATCAAATATGCACACTGTCTGATAGAAAAGAGCAGGTAAAACATGTGCAACAAATATGTAGGGACCTCTATGAAAAACAAACACAAGGTCCTTTAGTACCTCTGCAGTATTATACACCTACACCTACAGTGCTGTCTACTTCAGTGGCATTTTTCAATGTGCGAGTGCTTTGCTTTCCTTACTGCTCAGAGGACGTAATACATTCAATAACATTTTTCACTTGCCAATTCAGTTGTCAGTTCTGCCAAAAAAAACATTGCATGGAAATGTACTGGTTCATGGCAGCAAGTAGTGATTAACAGCACTGTAAACACAACAGTTTAAATGTGAAAAATACAACACAGAGTCAAAATAACAGTTCTGTGTACAGTGAGATGAGCCTTCAAGACATGTTCTTAAAAAGGAATGCCACTCAATTCATGAATGTTACAGTTATGGCCTAAGTCAGACAAACCAATTCCTCTGTAAACATTACATTGAAACAATAAAATTGGTTTCACTGCTGTCATATTGAAATTTTCTATTGGACATCACAGATTCAGGAGCCAAACACGCGATGGCACCAGCATCCACTGGTGATGCTCGCTAACAGACCAATTTGTCCTAAGGCAAAGGCAAAGTGTGTCCCAAACCTGATATTCAGTGGTATTCCCCTTTAAGTGCATTATGTGGTGAGAAACAGGGTTCTTGGGAGTTATCAAAATGTAAAGCTAATAGATTTGCACACAACAAAATACTGTTTGGTGTTCTCTCAAAAGGTTTCCTCATCAAACAAGCAGAATAGGTGCTGACACTTTGCTGTCTTCGTGTTATTTGTCTTTCAGAGATAACTAACAAACTGAGGTAGAAAGGAACTTAGGCTATACATAATCCTTAGGTTTCATTAATGATAAAACAGCAGCAGGATGGAATGAAATAGCTCGGGGCAGCTGTCTTCCTCAACCCCAAGATGTTTGTCTGCACCTTTCGGATTTCTCTCAGCTCTGCATCACCACAAGCTAAAGTAAGAAAAAAAAAAAGAAATGACTATTTTTGTCTTGTAAATAAATCAGAATTACTCTTATACATTCATTGCAGGAACCTTCTCTTTTCATTTTGAGCTTTTTGAGGTATAGCCTTACATGGTGTGATGACAGGATTTCAAATGCAAGCCGAATGCTCTTGTAGTGTGTAGTGCTTCGACACAAGCTTATGAGGTACTGTACATATCATCATCACTTTCCTGAGTTTTCAAATAGAGAACATCAAAAGAAATAATGGTAGGAGTTTACATTTATGTGAAACACTGTGAGTTACTACTGAAACAACATTTTAACAGCAATTACATAGTAATTTATTGTTTAGACTGAAGTCACATTGTAAAATATCTGTTTTTTTGTAATTAGTGGAGAGGCTAGTTCAGCAACCAAATTCACCCGAAGTTTGCTAGAAAACAAATCGCATTGCTTCAACGACAAAATGAAAAGTATGTCGGTGTTGTTGTAATTAAATTTACACATACATAAAACCTGTGTAAGGTAATGAAGGCCAACTGAACCGATGCCAATAAATTTAATTTAGCTCAAATTAACCACAACTGTTCACAGAGAGCACGAAACAGACACAGCTGTAAAACACTGATGGAAAAGAGAAAGCAAGTTTTTTGTCTCATTTTAAAGCTTTTTTTTTTATATATTAGCACATGTCACCAATGAAGATTGTGAGGCAAAAAGAAAAAATAAAATTAAACAGCACCACCTCAGGCACTTGATAGCAACTAAATCTCAAGATCAGCAGAATAGTATGTATATATATTTATATATATATATGTATATACAAAAACGGGGGCATCTCCTTCCAAGTCAGTGGATTTTTAGTGAGCACATGGCGTCAGCCATATAAAGCATTTAATTAACTTTTACAAATGATGTCCAGACTGCCATGTTCTGTCTAAAGCCTTCAAGGACAAACCCTTTGCCGTATATAGGTTGGTCATGTCACCACTGTTTGTTTGTTTTTTCATGTTGCTGAAGGCCAAACACTTCTACGTATTCAACGACCAGGTTTAAAGTAATTGTGTTTGATGTCTTTCATTGACTACAACCAAACGTTTTATTCCACTCAGTGTACATGTCAAGTTCTTTTTGTGATATGCTGGGCTGGAATTTGCAAAACACATTGTCAAAGTCTTGGTAGGAGACCGGTCTCATCTGAGTGGGGTGGATGCTCGACAGGTCAGTACCAGGGATGCCATGGAGAGGACCTACTACAGCCTCTTGGCACAGCTGAGCCACGTCCAGTCCAGAAAAGCCCTCTGTCCTCTGAACCAGTAGTGACATCTCTTTGTCACTGAGACAGTAGTTGTGCTGTGAGAGCAGTTGGCTGATTATCTGGTGTCGTGCTGTCCCATCAGGCAAGGGGATGAGCAGTCGCTTGGCAAAGTACCTCCGTAGGGACTCTGGGATCTCTTCAGGCTTATTGGTGGAGCAGACCACGAGGACGTGGTCCTCAGTGGAGGTCAGAATACTGTCAAGCTGCATGAGGAGCTCAGCCTTGAGGCGATTCACTGGGCTCTCCTCGCTGAGCTGGGCTGACAGCAGCAGGTCCACCTCTCTGATGAACACCACCGCTGGCTGGCGACACCGAGCCACCAGGAAAGAAGCCTGGATGATCTTGTCCCCTTCGCCGAGCCACTTGGTCACCAGAGCTGAGCTGCTGAGTCGCAAGAAGGCCGCCCCCAGTTGGCTGGCCATGCAGTGGGCCAGCATCGTTCTACCAGTTCCCTGAGGTCCAAATAAAAGGAGGCTCCGAGGTAATGTGGCAAGTCCACTAAACATATCTGGCCTTAAAATGGGCCATAGTATCTCCTCTTTGATGGCTGCTTTGGCCATATCCAGACCCGCGATGTCACTCCAGTCCACTGGAGGGCCCTGCTGGAGGATTTCTGTGGTCACCATCTCCACCAGGTTGGAGTCACTGTTCTTCAGTTGTTCCTCTGCAGCATGGATGGACGAGGTAGCCGTACCAATGTCAGGCCCTGTTAGGGAGTGAGAGAGGTGCTGTCTGTGCTCTTCAGTTTGCTCGCTCATGATGGGGGATCCAAACTTGCCGTAGGGCTCACCGGGTCTGAGATCACCCACAGAGCTTTTGGTTGATCCATAGGATGGAGGAGTTAGTGCTCTGCCGGAGTGTATAATAAATTTTCTTTGTTGATCAGAGGACATTGGCTGTTTGGTTGGCTTAAACGCTAAAGACGACGCCTCAGCGTTTCTGTCGAAGCCATTGCCTCTGTTGGAGTCTGAGACACTGTCCGTTATTCTGTACATTGGGCTCTGTGAAGAGCGCTGTTGGTTGTAGTTGAAATTACCATAGCTAGAGTCCATATCTCCATGTCCACTCATGTAGAAAGCTTTTCGTTTTAATGAGTTGGATGTGCTGCCATTCAAAGGTGTTGGTGCAATTGGTGTGTGATTATGGGACTGGTAGGTGTAGCCGGGCAGTGTGGAAGGAGGGATCGGTGTGGGAGCTGCAATACCGGACGGCAGATAAGCAGAGGGAGGGGGTGCTCCCCCAGGGCTATAACCAGGGCCAACAGCAGTCTGAGCAGGGTACCCTGTTGGAGGATAATTGTAGTTGGGAAGGTTTGGAGACCCGGCGTTGTAGCTCGGCACTAAGGTTGGGGGAGGAGGCGGGGGCGGCGGTTGTAAGAGCCCAGCACTGTGCAAAGGAGAAGGGTGGGGGGAGGGGAGGGCAGGGGTACTCTGGCCGCTGTAGCTAGAATGCAGGTAGGAGCCGTTGTAGCTGGCAGTATATTCCTGAGAGGGGAGGCCCGAGTGGAGAGTAGTGGCTGTGTGGCTCCCACAGTTACTGCTGGAATAGCTGGGCTCAGACAAGCTGCTGGCCACCCCTGGGGAGCTGCCTATGCTAGCCGACACATCTGTAGGGGGTAGGGCAGCTGTCATTCCAGCTTTGCTCACAGATATAACATCTGGAGCACAGTTCATTGGGTAAATCCCCTCCTGCCAGGACTCATTCTCTGACTTTCGTCCATTCATGAGTCCGGTGGTGCTATCAGAGTAGGAACACAGCAGGGCTCTCTCATTTGGGCCCTCTAGGATCCCAGAGTACTTCTCTGCATATTTCTTAAGCAGATTGGAGGCAGTCAGTGCAGAGATGTCATCGTTGGCCCACGCATACTGGTACGTGCGCTGCAAGTGCCCCCGGTAGGCCTCTACTTTGTGTGCTGGAGAGCGGGTAGTGGATGAGATGTCAAAGTGTTGCTCAGCCCATTGTGTGTGCTCTGGGGTCCACTGCATCTTTAGACCTAGATATTCCGCATAAGGAAAAAAAATGTCAAAGTAAGCATGAAATCATTGTTCAAAATCCCTATAAAAATTATAGATTTTTTAAATCATCAAATAGTCAAATACTGTAAAACAACAACAACAACAACAACAACAAAGAATTGAAATAATGCATGAACTGCTCTCAGAAGTTTGGGTCAACAGGTTTGGTTGATTTCCTATGAAATTTGACCATTCAGTGTTTTATACATGTAGTGCTGTTTTAAACACATTGTCATGGTTTTGAAGCAGAACTACTTGCTTAGCTTTTGTGCCAATACATGCTTTTCAGAACAACGAAAGTACAGAGGGCCGCTTTTGGTAAATAATCATCATCAAGAGATCTACCAGGTCACTTGGGAAAAAAAAGAGAAAAGTAGCATTTTGATGCCTTAACATTTGTAATTTGATCAAACTATAAATGTTTGGAAAACCAGAAAGAAGCCAAAAATGAATGGCCATGATCTTTAAGGTTAAGTAACAAAAGCACTAATTGCATGTTAGATTGCTGCCTTATAGTCGGATAAAATTTAATTGAATAGCCACAAATTCCAGCTCCTCAATTTTCATAGGAATACCAATGGACCATTTTTAGGAAAAAAAACATAATTAGGAAAAAAAGGAGTTGTATTCCAGTAGTCAAGTACACTGTGCACCAAAGGACCAAATGTCTCCCATATGACAAAGAGGCAACGCTGACGGAACAGACATCATGGTCAGTATGAGGATATGGGACCAAACACCTGGTTAGCGTGGTATAATCTACCCAACGCACAGCAGAATGACACAGACATCGCAGGTCAGTCTATAATCCAACTCTCATCTGAGGCATTCTGAGACAGTTTCAAATCTGCTTGGTGGAGAGCAGCAAAGCAATCTTCCTTGGCAGCGCTCTGTTGCTTTCATCACACAAACCCCTCAGCCCAGCATGAATTACATCCACATCCAGTCTGCCTACTGCTTCCTAGTCCACAGAGTGAGAGAGAGGGAAAAAAAACATGCTTCACTTGTCTTTTTCTCTGCAGCATCTCTCAGCCTCTCTCTATACGGCCTTGAGGGGTTTGAATGACATAAATAATCGAGTTAAATCCTAAAGTCAATCTGCAAATAAAAGTTTCTACACATGCTGTCGTCTTTTACTCTGCTCGGGATTATCAGAGGATGTACTATAGCCTCAAAGAATGTAGACTATTAGAGAGGTTACAGCTCAAAACAATCAGAGATAGTGTGCGGAGCCTCACAAATCTCACATCAACGCTAATCTGACCAAAAGCTACAAGAAGATATGAGAGAAGGCGCATTTAACCAAACTCCCCCTGCCTGTTACAATGGTCCATGCCTTTGCTAATCAGGCGCTACAGTGCTATACTTTATACTTCAGTAGGTTAAGTCCATATCACAGGATTTAGGCAACAAACAGCGACTGTCCAGAAGCAGATTACAAACGGAGTGTTTGTCTGCAGACTCCCTTCTGACTCCCTCCCAGCTACTTGCCCACCCGCCACACTAGACACCAGGAGCTAATTAGCAGGATGATGCTGCACTAATTGTGTTAATTTACAAGGTTTTAGTCAAAGAGATCCATGCTATGGCTCACATGGTTGTCACCCATCCAAGCTAATGATTAAGGGGGAAAAAAAGCCAGAGGCACAAAGCCTGGATGGACAAATATGGTGGCCATACTGTGCTGGAACAGAAAGGTTCAGCAATCTATAAAAATGCAAAATGGAAACAAGTTGTATTATGACAAGGAACGGCGACAGAGATGACAATTACAAAAAATAACAAGATGCCTTTCATGTAAATCAAAGCATTATTTATTTGAAATGTGTATGAAGTGAGATGTGTGAATGACACCCTTGAGAATAGCACAGTGCTGCTTTAGCCCCATGTGCATGTACATTCACTGAAGTATTAGTCACACACTGCATTCTAGGTCAGCTGCTATGTTGCGTTTGAAGGTGTGTGTAACGCAAAAGTAAGACTATTTAAGTGGATCCCCCCCCACCAGCACAGCCTATCCCACTGCATTAAAATACCTTTTAAACAAACGGTTGAATTTAACAGTTTTTTTTCCACATTATTGCTGAGAAAAATGTTCCCTTCAAAACAAACAAAACAGCATTTGGACAAGAGCAACTAGCGCTGCGTCGTCTGCCAAAAAAAATCTCAGCAATTCACAGCATTTAGTGCAGAGCAAGTATCTGGATAATGGTTTTTGTAAAATCATTCAGCAGAGTTCATTAACACTCAAGGCACATTTTGTCAATAACAAAATTGCACACAGCTCATTGAGTGAGATTCTTCTATTACTGTTAATCCTCTGTGAACAATGTGCCACTTTGGACAATCAAAGGAGTGCTAGTCACAAAGTGTACTTGAGATCTTTGAGCATCAGATATTTTATAAAATGGAAAACCAGCCAAGATGATTATTATTATAGATGCAGCACACTGATATAAACAGACTTATATTGAGCTTTGCAGGATGTTTCTGCTTTTTTTTTTCTATTAATAAAGAGCCTTTACAACAAAATACAAGGATTTCTGAAGCATTAAATAAACAAAAGGAGTTTTAGCATCACATGCAATAATAAAATAAAAGTGTCATCATCATTTGTGTGTGTAAAATGATTCAGTGCACCAACCAGTTTTCTAGGGCATTAAGATTTTAAACAGTTTGGTTCAGACAAAGGTTACGGAGTAGATAGTAAATGCATCCAACACACATAAACACTAACACATAAATAGACACAAATGCACCCACGTGCACACACGAGCAGTGCATTAGCATAATGATCTCGTACTTTGGCATTATGGTAAAACGGTTGTCCTTTATTCCACCTGCCTGGAAATTCAAATACAACATCCACAGGTTCCTTTGTCTTTCTTTGAAATGGTATAATTACAGAGCGCTCCATTAGTGGAATGTTTTCAGATAGCCTCGGGGCTCCAGCTCAAATTCCACTGATCAGCCACCAACAAATACAGCCTTTGTTGGACTATTGTGTTTGTCAATTCATAGATCTGAATAATCCTCCGGGGTAAATTTGAAATGATGGTAATATAAAAAAATATATATTTGAAAGCATCTTTTGGTGTGTCATTTATCCAATTTTTGGAGTGTATTTTATCAGTGCTGCTAAGTTTGAAATTCATTTGAGAAACACATTTGTCCTTAAAGCACAAATTCCACAGAATCATCACTTTGATTAAAAGTGACAGTTTATGTTATTTATCATTTAGATGATCTCACACTGAAGAAGAGAGGACCAGGTGGAGGCGAAATGCATTTGACGCGATGGCATGGCGTTATGCGACGCTATGCTGTTTAATTTCTGGTTCAGTGATCATCGTCGATGAAACAGAGATGCTGACCTTTTTGGGAACTATTAATCTGGTAGCCTAGGCTGTTTTTAAGCAAACAAGAGTGGGCCTCCACTCTGTCCATCCAATTTCCCAGTGCGTAAATTGGACCGCCGCTTGCACAATTCTCTATTCATTACTGTGCTGCTGAAAGGAAGCACAGAGGTGGCAGAGCGGTTTTCTTTTCCTCTTTCTGTGTGTGTGTGAGTGTATGTGAGACAGAGAGAGGGAGG